>OY986437.1:131258896-131418896 GCA_963920525.1 Dichetophora obliterata
AAGTTTCTACTTTTAATGCCAATAACTCTGCTGTTTTTAACATATTTCATTAACATTTTTTTTTTTTTTAAATTTCAATATGTTTTTTAATATAAATCTTTGTTTAGACTTTAAAAAGTCCATATCTCAAGGACGCATTGAGTCCCACCATAATTTTTATTTTGTTGAAAAGGTAATTGTGCTTGCTTTAAGATTGAGTAAATATAAAAATTCTTTTTAATTTTTAAAATCTGTTTTTCGTACCGCTTCTTTGAATTCAATTAGCTCACCGCAAGAGATGGAACCACCAACAACTTTTTTGGATTAATGTTCGTTCAATTACCTTTCTAACGGTAGATAAATAAAATTAAATAAAATAAAATTCAATTAAAATTCAACATGTTTTTCATTATTCCCGAATTTAAAAAACATTTAATCGAGAAGTGTATGTTAAAATGTTTATATAAATTACTCTCGAGTAACACCGGGTATATCAGCTAGTAATAATAATAATAATAATAATGACGATGATGATGATGATGATGGTGATAATAATAAAATTATAAATCATAATAATTACAATTATAGAAATAATTCATAAAACAAAAAAAAATCCTTTTATTTACAGTGTAAATAATAACAGCGCTGTCGCTCTCTCTTGAAAACACACACAAGTATGCATGTGAATGTATAATTTTGCACGACACTGCTTTAAGTTTCATATGACGAAGTATCAGGAGCAATAATGTTATAAAAACACATTTTTTTTAGATTTTTATGTGAACGTAATACTGAGGGACTACGTTCATATGATCCTCGGTTGTTTCTTACAACAGATATGTTTTACCCTAAATATGTTGGCAGCCCTAGGATTAAAAAAAATTCTAACTGAAATCAGAAAACTTTTTTATTGAACTCATTTTAAATGAGAAATATATGTTTTTGGATTTTTTTTTGTGTTCGATATTCTAGAAAAGGGCACTTTAAGGATTTTTTGAAAAAAAGTCAAGTTTCATTAGCTATAACTTTGGTATCTGAATTTGGGTTTTTAACTTTTTTCAAAAAATAGCTCAAAACTATCCTTAATTTTCCAGTTTAGTTCTTTTTTGTAAAGAAACAAAATCGGTACCAAATAAAGGATCCGAAAAATTTTACTCCATACAAATAAGGACAAGTCTAGTGTACATGATAACGAAAAAATTTTCAAGTGATGTTTCTGAAATTTTAGTATGTT
The DNA here is from genome assembly GCA_963920525.1 of Dichetophora obliterata. NCBI lineage: Eukaryota > Metazoa > Arthropoda > Insecta > Diptera > Sciomyzidae > Dichetophora > Dichetophora obliterata. The sequence continues at coordinate 131,260,110 of OY986437.1, forward strand.
TTTATTATGCATATAAAAAACTATAGGATGAACTAATGATCTGAAGATTGGAGAGAAATTCACACCGAGTAGAATATAATCTGACAATTACTGAGAAGTTGTGTAGAAAGCAATAAAACGCTTCAAGCAGTACCTGTTCTTAATCTCATCGAATATAAGAACACATTTTTTGTCTTGACAAGGAAGGTAATCGAGTTTGTTCTTTATTTCTAAATGTTATATTTCAATGTTATATTTCAAAAATTTAAATGAAATGCCTGTTTCAAATGGTAATGTGTCGTACCATCGCAAAATTGTCCTTAGCAAAGGTAATTCAAATCCTTCTTGTTTAAAAACTTTATACAAAGATGGAGACTTATAATGAAATTTCAAAAATAAATCTTTTCATCTACATTTCATTTTGAATTTAATGAATACAAAAGATGGCTCTTTATGAAGATGCCTACACTTTTGTTTTTATTTTGCAACATTTCATTTTTTTTTATTTTTTTTTTTTTTTGAGATATTTTATTAATCTCAATATTATTGATCTCATATATTTTTTTTTTGGAGATTCATGAAGCTCTTCAGTAGCGGGGTTCACATGGTCCTACATGTTGTCACGCATTGTAGGACAAGCCTCGTATTTGACCGTTCGAACGCTCGATACAGCCGACTGACAACATGTTATCTTGAATTAGAAATATTTCAAATTGATGGCCATCACACCAGGCGTGACAACATGTAGGATCATGTGAACCCCGCTAATGGAAGGATTTATGTTTTTTCTTTCATCATTAACGAGATGAGGACTTAAAAAAATGCTCATTATCTATTAATTTAGAAGAAAAGCTGTTTCCCGAGTTTTTAATCTAAATTTCGCGCCTATCATCTTTTGGCATAATAAATCTAGGAATGGCATTGCTTTTTTTATTCTCACACCCGAAATAATCACAATATTTCATCTCATTTAATTTAATATAAACTATTTTAAATTATTTAAAATAAAAACCCCTTACACGCTACCGATGCATATAAAAAAGTAAATAAAGTAATCAAAAATCTAGTTGTATTGCCAATAGAAAGAAAAAAAAAATACCTTTAGAATGTGATTGTTCAATCAGAAAAGGACTATTCCAACAACAAAACAAGTGAGGATAAAACTGAGGGAAATTGTTTACTTATAAGCGAAGACAATTAATTTGGGTTATAGAATTGGATAATTATGTGTAGAGCTAATATCTGAAGCATAGCTGTAACTTCGCTTCATCGTCGGCGGTGTCACCTTCTATTTGTAATTATTCAATGCCTTAAGTAATCAGCCTTGCGTGTAAACAACACAAATTGGCGCCTAAATTTTACTTCAATCTTTTCTGTTGAAAGCTTCTTTTCTTAAATTGAATTCTGAAAACTTTTCTGTTAAAATTTTGAAAAGTAGCATAGTTTTTGGGGAGCTCGGAAAACTTTTGGGGGTGCTCAGCTGCCCCCATCACCCCCCTGGCTACGGCCGTGTTCCAGGCTGAGATGGAAATTGTATAATGTTGATGGGTGTTCCCTTAGAAAACGGTATGATGAGGCAGGTTAGTTGCAAATGAGTTGGATTTCCTTATTTTAGAGGCTGTTTTGTCATCATTTAATGATGTGGTGCTAACCTTGTGTTTTTCGGCGTGTTGTGCTGTCGTATCACCATTAGCGATGTTTGTTTCGTTTGGCTATGCTAGATTACCATTGGTAAGCGTATTATCTTGCTTACAAGGAACTGGTGATAGTCTGCTGATGGGTCTACGAATAATTCCCTTTGAAGTTTGGATATCTGCCACATGTACGAAAACATCTTGCCCCTTAATAGTCTTTATGATTCTTCCCAAAGGCCATTTCACCACAGGTTTGCAGTCATCTTGAATTATAACTATGGTATTTGGTTCAATATTGCTGCACGGCACCTTCCACTTAGATCGATTTTGAAACTCGTGGAGATATTCCACTGACCATCTTCACCAAAATGCAATTTTAATGTTATTAACCAATTTCCATCGTGATAATAAACCTTGTTGATTTATTTTTGCATTTGGATGTATGCTGGCTGTTAAAGGCTCTCCTATCAAAAAAATGACCAGGGTCAATGCCGTTAAATCATTTGAGTTGTCTGACATGGTGGTTAGTGGTCTACAATTCAAGATAGCTTCGATTTTTATTATCAAAGTTCCCAATTCCTCGTAGGCAAGAGATGCAGTTTCGATATTTCTGTGCATCAAATGCTTGGCTGACTTGTGGGGTGCTCTTGGTGGCATGAAGTGAAACTTCATCATCCTTAGCTACATTAATTTTGTATCATTTCCTTTCCTCTTTTTGAGAAAATGTTTTTAGTCAATTCATCTAGTCGGTTTCTTGCGCCAACAAAGTTTGTGGTATTATCACAATATAAGTGGGTACAATGAGCGCGACGCCCAACGAATCTTCTTAGGGCAGCAATAAAAGCTTTCGTTGACAAATCGCTTACTATTTCTAAATGTATTGCCTTAGTAGCAAAACAGATGAATAAATAATTAATGAAATGATTTTTTTTCATCATCTAGAACTTTTTTCTTGTTGTCGACAAAAGACCTTGTGGTCCGATATGTAAATTCTCTCGATGCAGCGCCTCCATTAGTAGTTTGGTTAATGGGTGTGAATATGGTAGATGTGCTGGATGCTTGGCATGATATGATAATTGTGACGCTTCTAGCCGCCCTCCAACTCGTTGCACCTCGCAACTGTCTAAAAATAGTGTAAGCCCAATAAGAGGACTCTTCATTGGTAACTGTGTCTTATTTTTTAAGTACAGTATTCTTCTTTGAATTCTTCCGCTTGCATCAACTTAATGATGCTCTGCAGGGATCGCTCTAGTTCTGCGGCCGATAGATGTTCTGTCCATGATGTTCACTTCTGAGTTCTTTCCTAGGGCAAGTAATGTGGCTGGTTCAATCTGTGATTCTTTGCTTTGGCTGCATTGATTGATTGATTCACTTCCTAATCCTTCAAGTAGTATGATGGTTTCCTTCTGTGGTTCTTTGCCTTGGCTGCATTGATTGATTGATTAACTTCCTAATTCTTCCCCTGAATTATGAATGGTGCCTTGTCTTCTTTCCAATTCGGGACTAGTGGTTTTTTGAAATGGTGGTGGCCACAAAGATTTATTGCCATGCAGGAAGAGTGGACCGTAAAACCAAAGGTTGCATGAGATTAATTTATCTGGTGAAATGCCCTTTTGACCTAATGTCGGCTGTGTTTTCTTTACTGCTCACATGTCGCCATTGGTGTGCAACAGAAATATTTTGAATTGATGTAATTCGATTTGCTACAAAAGTATGGAAGTTTGTAGATGTAGAATTGATCCAATTTAATGCTATTTCGGAATCCGACCAAAAATATACTTTTACATTAGTTAACCTTAATGCCGCTTTAACACGTCCGGTAAATTCTGCTGCAAGTTTGGCAGCACAAAGTTCCAGCCGTGGAATAGTTAATTTTTCAGCGGAGCTACGCGTCTCTTGGCGCAAAGTAGTCTTGCTATTACTCTTCCGCTTTGATTGATAGAACCAATGTTAACTGCAGCTCCGTAAGTCTTCTCAGAGGCATCCACAAATGCATGTAGTTGCACCTCCTTAGAAGTATCACGTGCATATACATGTCGTGGAATGTGGATTTCATTGAGCGCATTCATGTTTTCACGAAACTTGATCCTTCGAGTATGCATTTCCAGTAGAAGCGTGGCATCCCAATCTAATTTGAGTTGCCACAACTGCTGCAAGAAGATTTTTGCGGTTATTACAATGGGTGCCACTATTCCCAATTGGTCGAGAAGTCGTGCTATATCTGAAGCCACTATTCTTTTAGTTACCTTACCATTTTCTGCTTGGTTGCATTTGATACGAAATAAATCAGACTTTGGAAGCCACATTAGGTCTAATGTTTTAATTTGGGTTTCTTTATCTTTGTCGAAGTCTTATTCAATTTCCTGATCTTCTGGAGCTATGTCTTCCAATAACTTCTGATTATTTGCAAACCATTTCCTTAATTTGAATCCTGCCAACTCCAACAATGAACTGATTTGTTGTTGATAGTCCTTTGCGATTACAAGACTATTTGAACCTGCCATGCAGTCATCGACGTAAAAGTTTTGTTTTAATATTTCTGCACCTAGGAGATACTGTTTGCTTCCTTGGTCCGCTAACCTTTGTAAGCATTTAATTGCTAAATATGGAGCTGACGTTGTTCCATACGTAACGTTGCCCAAACGGTGTGTTTTCAGCGGCTTATTTGGATTATCCCTCCAGAAGATGAGCTGAAAATTCTGATCTTCATTATAAACGAGGATCTGGCAATACATTTTTTCAATATCTGCTGTGAACACGAACCGTGGCATCCTGAATTTCAGTAGTATTGTAAATAAATCATAATGTAGTGTCGGCCCTGCCTGGAGAATATTGTTCAGTGATAAGTTAGAAACTTTTTTCGATGACGCATTAAAAACCACTCTTAATTTAGTCGTGCTACTATTTGGTTTTAAAATGCAATGGTGTGGTAAATAGTGGTTAGGTATTTTAATGTCGGTTTCCCTTTCTTCTTCCATATGGCCTAATGCCAAATATTCATCCATAAAACTGGTGTATTGCTCTCGTAGATTATTGTTTTTACATAATCTTTTTCGAGTGACAAGAATCGGAGTAAAGCAATGTCCTTAGAGACTCCCAACTTATCTGTATTCTCGGAAAATGGAAGGTGAACAATCGTCCATCTCCTCGTATTTGCATAGTATTCTCAAAATGGATTTCACATAGTTCTTCCTTTGTAGTCAAAGTCATCTTAATTTCATCTGCATCTTCTATCTCCCAAAATTTTTTTATAGCTTCGTTTGTGGTTACTACATAACAGGTTGAAATCGATTGTTATGTTCCATCTATTTTCCCTGACACTACCCATCCAAAGACCGTGTTTTGGAGAGTTGGAAAGGTTTTACTTAATTTTATTTGTCCGACAACAATCAATTGATGATAAAATTCTGCTCCAATCAGTAAGTCAATGGGACCTGGTGTGTTCAACTCTGGATCAGCAAGGTTGATGTTTTTGGGTATGCGCCATGAAGCAATTTCTATTTCGCAAGATGGTTGCATAGATGTTATTTGGGTAAGCACAAAGGCTTCCATACTAGCAGCGTAATTGTTTTCTCTTGATCCTAAAATGACGTTAACTTTACCTTCAATTTTTAAACGTCCATTCTCGATACCTTGAATTGTTGTGGAATTGCATTTTGGGGTGGAGTCCGAGTTTCCTTATGAGATTCGTTGTTATTATGTTTACTGGGGACCCAGAATCCAATAATGCACGGCGTTCTACAACGCTTCTATTGTCTAGACTTAATTTGACCTTGGCACTGCTCAACATTACATAACTCTTATGGCTGACATTAGTAAAGGTTGTTAATGACAACTTAGGATCCGTGTTCGGAGGTGAATGTGTGCATTTGTTTGATTGTGGTTGATTTTGATGGCCTTGTCCTGGTGAACCTCTTCATGTTTTCAGTGCTTCACTGTTCAGGTGAACTAAAGTATTGTCTTTTCGCCCGCATATTGCGCAGCCTCTTAGCGTGCATTGTTTACTGCCGTGTCCGCCCTTCACACAGTTTACACATAATTTATTTCTTTGCACAAATTTTAATCTCTCTTCTGGTGATAGCTGTATGAATCCTTTGCATGCGTAAAGTGGATGGTTTTCTTGGCAAACTGCACATCGAGCAACAGTTGTTGTAAGCGTAGTCAACCTTCTTGGATTGGAATGACTCTTTTGTTCAAAGGTTTGTTTTGGCTTATTACCTATGGCTTCTAAAGATTGAAAACGATTTTCTAAGAATTTTAAGAAAGATGTTATTGTCTGGATTTCTTTTGGATCATTTAATGATTTTTCATACAGAATGTGGATTTAATTATCCAATTTGTTTATTAATAAGTGTAACAATGGTGGGTCTCAAGGTGTTATATACACACCTAGATTTTCCAGTGCCAACAATCCTTCTTGTGTCGTATCTATCCTGCAACATTTTCCATGCTGTCTCGTAATTCTCGCTGGATAACGTGAGATGACGTATGAGTCTCTCTGCTTCGCTACTTTCATTAGTTTTAAGGTACCAAAACTTTTGTATGTTTGGCATCGCTTTTTTATGGACAATTTCGTTGAATAATTCGTAAAATTGTCGCCAGGTGATATAATTACCATCAAATTTTGGTATAGTGATTCTTGGTAATTGCACTGGTTTTTCGGCTGACATTGAGTCTGGTAAATTCATTGTGCAATGGCTATTTCGCTCCTTTGCTTGAATTGATAAATTAATTGTGTGCTCTTGAACCAAGTCTTCTATTTCCAGATATTCGTGAACATTAAACCCTGATGTTTCTGGGTTTTCACACATTTCCCATATAGAGAAATTTGCGTCTTCGCATTATTGTCAGAGATGGCTTAATGTTTTTAATTTGACATCAAAATATTGAGCTGGTTGATTTTCAGTTACTGTTGTTAATGTTGTCCCGAATCGGCGAATTGAAGCAAATGTCACAGATTGCTGGCGTAGCAATCTTATGATGGCATCATCGAGCACTTGTGCTTTTTTTTGTGTAACTTTTGATACAGTTTTTGTTGGTATGGAACTATCGGTGCTAGCATTACCTTTTTCGTGTGCTTACCTTGCTATTTCTGTCGAAAATAGTTTCTGATACTGCTATACCAAATTCTCTATTTTGTTGTAATATTCAGACGTGAAAAATTCGTGATCTAAGGGTGGCTTATCTAGAAGACGAATTTGATTATCCACGTCTTCAAATTTTAACCAGGCTTGTTCAAGGCGCTTCCCACGTTCTTGATAATAGGCCAAGGTTTTCCACTCCGATGAGTCCTTTTTCACATTCTTGATGAGCTGTTGTATTTCGTTGCCTGTTTGCGTCTGCTCCTGCACGAATTGGATGAAATTGGCCATGGCCGTTGTTTATTGAAACCAGTTGTAGTTTTGGTATTTTCGTGATTCACTTTGGCGTGATCACGTCGGGGGCACCAACGTTTTTAATTGACCACGATGGACTACTTTGTCCACCGCTGTGTCTAGGCTCTTGTTACCTATACACCTGATTTTTCACCTTTGTTAACTTGATACCTTTTTTGTGCCCAAGCTCTTGGTACTTGTGCACAATTTTGAGTTTAGAGAATTGAAAAAACTGAACGCGTACTCTATTGAAAGATAACTGAATTTTATTGAACAAGATTTCTTACATTAACATTTGATTCGATTATTATAAATTATATAAAATTATATACAATATGTACATCGGTATAACAGAACTAAAATTATATGACAGACATAAAAAACTGAAGAACATATTTCAAAACAACTACACTAGTGTTATGTATTATGTTTATCAATGCAATAAATACAACAACAACAAAAAAAGAACATATATAAAAGAAAACTTTACTGTTCAGCAACTCAAGTACTTGTCCAAGGCCAGATCGTTGACTCCACAAAAAACTGTTCAGCAACTCAAATACTTTTCAAGACCAGATCGTTGACTCCACAAAACTGTTTACTTGCTGTTTTCTTTTCGGAAGTTAACAATTTCAATGCCAAGTCACTGATCACACAAAATGCAGTGCCGTTGTCGTGTGGAAAATATGACACCGGTGTCTTTTGTTGCGACTGTTGTGGCTTGTGACGTTTTTGTTTTTGTTTCTGTTGTTGTGGCTCGTGGCTGGTTACAGACAACCTCTTTAATGATTGTAGCTCTTAAAAAGCGATTATCACATCGCTTCTGTTTCTTTCCCAAAAATTCAATATGTCAAATATCGAGAGGAAGAAGACCAGAAAGCTGCGTGGTCATGTAAGCCATGGTCATGGTCGTATTGGCAAGCACCGCAAGCATTCTGGTGGTCGTGGTAACGCTGGTGGCATGCATCATCACCGCATCAACTTCGACAAATACCATCCTGTTTACTACGGTAAGGTCGGAGAAGGAGAAATTTCCACTTGAGACGCCAGCATGACTTCTGTCCAACCATTAACTTGGACAAATTATGGTCACTTGTTGGAGCCGATAAGTAAGCTGATCTTTGCAAGGAGAAGAGCAACAAAGCGCCCGTTGTCGATTTAGTGCAATTTGGCTACTATAAATTGCTGGGATGCGGACACTTGCTTAGCCAACCCATCATTGTTAATGCTAAATACTTTACCAAAAAGGCTGAGGACAAAATCAGGAAGGCTGGTGGTGTGTGCTTGTTGAGGTCTTCATTTTAAGTTATCCAAATCCTGATTGATTGTGGAATAGATTCTAACATAAAAATGTATAAGTTTTTAAATAAATTAAAACTAAAATAAACTATGACGGTTTGCACGTCAAGTATCTCGCCTCACATTCGACTTACTTCGACGACCTATGTTAACCCGTCCTTTCTTTGGCATTGTAATAAACACATAAAAACGACACGGAATTGTTTTATCAGTAATTCAAATCTGTCGAACTTACCTAGATAATTTCACAATATTGAAATCTTAAAACTGAGTCCTCGAGTCTTGCTTAACCGTATTGCGGCCCCTTTGCCAAACGCCAATAAAATGTTATCAGTGAAACTGCATATGTAAATTGTGGTCGAATACTGAATTCCATGGCAGTGCGACCAATAACTCAAAAACTGTTGAATTTCTCTAATTTAGGTTGTATGGTTAGTGCCACGCCCCATTGTACAACACCATACGGTTTTATCAGTAAACCTGCAAAAACTTAAAAATGTAATCGATGGCTTATTAATATTGGTTCCTTCTAAAACGAAATAAGGCCACAAATTAGGACTTAATTCGGCCGAAACCGCGGCCTTATTTCCACTTAAAGCGAAATAAAGCCGAAATCGGCCCTAGTTCCGTTGGCCTTATTGTACCCTGTCAATCCTTCATTAAATGAACTTAGCTTACGATTGCAGTAGTCGTAATTTCAACTTTTTCAAAATTACGATTGCTACAATCGTAATCTAAGATGGCTCGATGAACGATTTGCCGCAATTCTAATTTAAAAAATTTTTAAATTGGGTTTAAAATAATCGTAATTCTTACCACAATCAATTACACGTCTTATCGCCCAGCTCTGATTTCTAGGCGATTATAGCCAGGCTCAACCTAACATATTTCAACAAAAGACCGTTGCTCGTATTACAAAATGAGCTAAGTATTTTAAGGCTGGGTAGTTTAACGATAACTGATTATTATGATAGCGTGGACAAACAGTTGAGCCTCATCATTGGCCCCGTTTAGCGGAAAATATGCTACGTAGCTGATCCACAACTTTCGGGCTGAATGGTATGTATCATAATGTTCTCAAACAACATGTTCCCCGATCGGTCGCCATCTTAGGTATCGAAAAAATAGTATGCTACTTTGGTTGAGCTGCTTATGCTCTTTTCATTTTGACAGCTAAAAAAACATGGCTGCAAATTGTTAATTGTTGCTGAAGTTGTGCTGTGTAATGAAAATAAATAATTATTAATTATTAGAAGATTATTCTTCAATACAGCTGTTAATGAATGATTTCTTGTGTGAAAGGAATGCACAATAGTATAAATAAATTTTAGATATTAAAAAAAAAACAACGAATGGCGAACAGCTGTTTGCCATTTGACGTTTCGCAAAAAAACCCATTCAGCAGAAAGTATCACTTTATGCTTCTTCGCTACCTGAGCACTTTTTCGGCTGGAATGTGGCCATTAATAAACAGATAATGACTCACAGTGGTGATAGTGATGTCATCGTAGTTCTTAGTAGGAGCGCTAGGGAAGATGCTTTGCGAGTCTTTGTGTCTGGACTTTGGCGTCCAATGTGTGATATATTGTTCTCTGCTAGGCCTTAAGATCTCTCAGATACTCTTGCACTTGCTCAAGAACTTGAAACGAGTCATATGCGCTATGAATTCACACAAGCTTTTGCAATAGGCAACTCAGTGAAACCGAATTAACCAACACCAACAACGCCGCAATTTCAACGCAGTAATCAACAACAAAGCAATAGGTACCAGGATAGACCTACTCCAATGGAGATAGATAACAGCACATAGATAACAGGCAGCGCAAAATTCCTCAAAACTTCTCTGTGGCACAACAGCAGCAACACCAAAACTATCAACAGCCACATTACTTTACGAATAATTTTCATTTACATCAACTAAATACAAATCAGCCTAAGAGCAAGCAAATTCGTTCCCATTACCTTTTCAAAAGGTCCAAAAAGTTAACTTCATGCTAGAAAATATGGAATCAAATTTAAATGAAATAGAAAACAACTGCTTCAATGGCGATTATCAAAATAATTACAATTGAACTGCAGGCTATTTTGAAGATGGATCAAAAAAAGTTATGACAACAATAATACGGTTGAATTAGATATCGAACCTTATCATAGCAATAAAGTGACATTTTTAAACTAATATCGCTCCTGCCGTTCATAACGAAAATAAACAAAAACTGTCAGGAGATCCGCATGTTGATTAATACATGCATTTGAAAGAAGTATATAAAAAACTTTGCTTTCATTCAAGGAGTTAAACCAATTGATAAGCTATTTAATTTAAAATCTATTAACGGTAAAAACTTCATTAATAAAAACTGTCAGGTTAATGTTTTAGATCATACCTCAAGCTTTTATTTGCTTCCTAAGCTAAGCACGTTTGACGGTATTATTGGTTACGATTTTCTCAAACAAATCAAGGCAAAAATTGATACCAAAGTAGGATATTAATATTACCGAAATCGTAAAGTGAGGCAGCAACACCTCTTGTGTAATCAAGTATACCTGATAACAATTGAAGATGGTTCAGTTCCAGCACACCTTCAAACTCAATTCCGGAGATGATCAGTAATAACATTAATGCTTTTTTTGCTGATCCTTTTGTCCAAAATTTTTACTAATTCAAATGATCGAATTTATAGTTAAAGTTACCCCTGTCCCATTTCTGTCGCCCCTTTTATTAAAAGTGAAATGAAAGCACTCCTAAGGAATGGTATTATTAGAAAGTCTTGTTCTCTTTACAATTCACCAGTTCATGTTGTCTCAAAAAAGGGCCTGGACGTTAACGGTAAACCGAAATTACGGATGGTGATCGACTTCAGGAAAATAAATGAAAGAACTATACTTGATCGATACCCCATACCCGATTCAACGGTCATATTGGCCAATTTGGGAAAATCCAAAATTTTTACTACCTTAGACCTGAAGTCAGGCTTCCATCAGATTGTTATGTGCGAGGAAGACAGACAAAAAATGGCCTTTAGCGTTAACAACGGGAAGTGAATTTTGTCGGTTGCCTTTTGGTCTATGTAATGGCGCTTATAGCTTAAGAGCCTTATTCAATTCGCCATGTTTCCTTTTGCCATATTGGTTTTTATTTATCTGAACTTTTAAATCTTAAAAGCACCATCTAGGAGTCATTACCATGCTCACCCCACTGCCACTAAGTTTTCGTGTCCCTTTTAATTTAATGTTTTCTTTATGTATTGAAAAATAAACGTTATTGCGGTTTTAGTTAATTACCAAAAGCCAAAAGTAAGCTGATGGGATTGAATGATTTAAACGTTCTTTTATCAAATCGGATGTCCAGCAAATAAGTCATATTTTTTTAGTCTTCTTTTAACAAAAGTGTTAATGAAAAGAGTGAACTTTTTATAAAATTTAAATATTCAGTGCTTTACAAAGAAACGTAAGTTAAGTCAATAGTTTAGTTATTTTTTTCATTTAATTTTTCGTTTTATTAAGTTACACAAAAAGTTACGCCAAATCATTTAAACTCAATAGAAGAAACTCAATACCCACATTCGGGGTTTTACTTTTAATTGTGAGTTTGATTTGCTAACAAAAATGAAATAATTATTCCATCTAACAAAATTTATTTTATTAGAATATATTCTGGTAAAGTCTGGCAAAGTTCTGAAAAAGTCAGTTGAATTCGATATCTTTCGATATCATTTTTATTTGGTGCCAATCCAACCTTGGGTAAAATCATAGTTTCTTATTCTGCTTATATACATTTTTTTTCACACAAATTGTTCTCTGCAGATTCGACACCTTATTGTACCATATTGTTGTAATATACAGAAAAAGTACCGTAGGATCGAGCTCTCAATACGATCGTGCTCTATGTGGCAAAATCTTCAGTACCTCGTGGCAGCAGATCGATCAAGATCAGCAAGATATCCTAAAAGCGCAAAAATTTTGTGACAAATGTGTGAAAAGTGAAAAAATCTATATAATAAGAAAAAAAAACCTAAAAACTGAAAATTTCGTAAAAACTGTAAAAATTCTGTTAAATATGTGGTCATTTCATTAAAGTGATCAGAACATTTAGTTCTAAGTATAAGTTTTAAGCTCTAACCTAATGGCGTGCTTAAATTAACAATAAAAGGGAAACAATTCGATTATAAATTTAAGCTGAAGATCATGAATTGGTTAAATATGCTAAAATAAAACATTAACTAAAAGCTTGAAATATCTTAGACAGAAAATAATATACATACAATGTATGTCATACATATAAAAATCTTAACTTTTAAAAAAAAATTATGTGATAAATTTTTCTAATTTATTTTCCAAACTAAAATCTACAACTAAGTGTAATTAAGAAAAAATAATAGTAAAAGTAATAGTGAAATTATGACAAATTAAATTAAACAAATTATAAATTAAGGCTAACTTAAACATTCAGTTTTATGTGAAAACTTCTGTACATCAGAAAGTTAGTCATAAAATTCTTTCTGGTTGCATATAGCCATTTCTTTAACTCCCTTTGTCTTTGAGCAGAATTAATTTTATTTGAAAAGTTTTCACTAAACTTAATTTAACTTGTCATAAGAATAACTATTTACATAAATATGAATATAATATTTGAAGAAAATGTATAAAAGTTAAGTAAACTTGTAAGGAAAAAAAACAAGAACAAAAAAAAAGTAAAAAGTTCAATTAGAAGTTAAACAGAGAAAAAAATTAAAAGATTGTAATGTTGCATAGAAATGTTGAAAAAAAGAAAGGTCTAATGTTGCCTGAAAAGATTTCTTAGCAACATGTTACTAGAAAAACAACCTTACAATTAATTTATTTTTTTGACAGCCCAGCCTTCAAAGATCTTTCAACGTGGGAATGAAGCCAACATATGATGCAACGAAGTCGTTTTATCTCTTTTATACCTTTTTCTTTCACTATTCCTGAAATTTTTAGTTGAATAATAACATTTATTGTAGTTATTGTCAAACTATTATAAGAGCTTTTAAAATAATTCTCAAGGACAAAAACAATGCTTAAATTTAATACTCTTAGGTAGTCATTGAACTTTGCTTTAACCTTCTTTGTTTTTAAAGCGACATTTTTATGCTAATACCTCCACGTATGAATTGAATTTTCTCATAATTCTATATGGCACCAATTATACGTTTTTTTATGAAGAGCACGATAAAATCAAACTCATTTTATAATTATATTTTTCTAATAAGAATAAATTTTGTACATACAGATGATGATCTGCTAAATATGTGCTTATATGCTTATTTTTCTAAACAAAACAGAAAATGAAATTTTTGTATTTCAATAAAATTGTTAATATGTAATATGGAAAACTAAATTGATCTTCTGGTGGGTGTAATTGTAGGTAGCTCAGATATAGGGGTTAATTTTTAGGATCATCAAAATGCTTATGAATTGGATTTCACAGTATTGATCATGGTTGGGTGGGTTAGCTGTATAGCAACAACATCAACGCTATACACATGCTGTTCAGTTGCATATACTTTTTGTTACATTTCCTTCTAACTTTCACTTCTATATCACACTTTCTTGCCTTATGCACGCAAAATTAAATATCTCTGCTATGGTGAGTTTTTTTTACCAGCGGAAAAGAAACAAGATCTTCACCCCATTAGCCGACGAGCCAGAGCCGGAAATAATTGCGTGCTTCCGTTTCCTGTTCACTGGACACACCAACTTAAAAGAAAAAATAAATTTAGAACGTTACATGCTACACCTAAGAAATGCGCCAAGCATATTCCAGAGAACGATTGATGATGTTCTTCGATAGGACATTTGGAAATACTGCCACGTCTACATAGATGACATAATCATATTTTCACCCGATAAACAATCACACTTAAAAAACATCGATAGTATTCTTAAGAAATTGGAAAAAGCGGGAATGAGGGTTTCAGTAGAAAAATCGAGATTTTTTAAAACTGAGGTTGAGTTTTTGGGTTTTCTCGTTTTAGAAATAGGCGTAAAAACTTGCCAGGATAAGGTGATTGATATCCTTAATTATGAGTCCCCAAAAACACTCCGAGCATTGCGCTCATTTCTTGGTCTTTCGCGATAGTATGGACGATTTGTGAAGGACTATGCTGCAATTGTCAAACCATTGACCAAGTACCTTCGTGATGAATATGGGCAAGTGGGAGCACAAAAGTCAAAAAACGTAAACATCGATCTTGACTCTTTGCGTGCGTTTGAAAAGGTGAAGTGCATATTAGCATCCGAAGATGTTCTCATCAAATATCCCGACTATAATTTTTCCTTTGAACTGACGACGGATGCTTTTTCGAGTGCTTTGGAAGTGGTGCTGTCTCAAAACGGGCGACCAATTACCATGATTTCCCGAACCCTTTCTGCCGCTGAGCAAAACTATGCCACTAATGAGCGCGAGCTTCTCGCAATTGTATGGGCATTAAAAAAGCTTCGGCACTATCGTTATGGAATCAAAGAGATTAATATTTTTACCAACCATCAGCCGCTTATATTCGCCATTTCAGAGAAAAATTCTAACACTAAAATGAAAAAACGGCGATCCTTCATTGAAGAGTTTTCGCCAAAATTTCACTATATGCCAGGAAAGGAAAATAAAGTTGCTGCCGCATTGTCTAGGCAGTTTGCTCATAATTTAAGTCAATCAGAAGTAGATCAAACTGTTTACTGCGAAAAATCCTTAAGTAATGTTATTAAAATTATTAGGTATCCCATTATTCAGTTTATGAATCAATTAGTGTTATCTAAATCCGATAGTTCCTTTAGTAAAAGTACCAAATTTATTTTCCAAAAACTTATACAACATACTATTTATTTTGATACGACAGAAAACCTTATGCGTTACTTAAAGTGTTTAATTAACCCAAGCGGCACTAATGCAATTCATTGTGACCTTAAAACTTTAGCAGAAATACAAAATGCAATAGTTTCTGAATTTCCAGGTGTTAAATTTGTCCACACTGAGAAACTTGTCATCGATTTAACTAATAGGATAACTAATAGGATCAGCTTGAAACGATAGCTACAGAGCATAACCATGCTCATCGTGGCTTGGCTGAAAATTACCAGCAAATTTTTAGTGAATATTATTTTCGAAATATACGAAAGTCATTAAAAACCATAATTACAAATTGTAAAATATGTATGGAAGTATCAAATTCAACCACCTAATCCAAGTATTGGTAAGACTCCTATCCCAAATCATCCAGGAGAAATCCTTCATGTTGATATTTTCAATAGCAATGAACAACATTTTTTGACATGTGTTGACAAATTTTCCAAATTTACCATTGTGAAGCCAATCTTATTAAGAACAACGGTAGATACAAAAGTTGCTCTGCTAGAAATATTGTCCATATTTAATAATACTAGCCCAATTGTATCTGATAACGAAAAGGCTTTTCATTGAATTTTATTAAAATTTTACTCAGAGACAACTTCTTTATCGACCAATTTTTATACTTTCACTCCACAGCGAAAGCAATGGTCAGGTTGAAAGGTTACACTCCACCTTGCTGGAGATAGCGCTTTGCATTAAACAACAGCAGAAAATAGATGACACCGTCGACCTTGTGTTACTAGCCACCCACAAATAAAACTGCAGTATTCAATCTGTTACAAACGCAAAGCCAACAGATGTCTTTTACAATTACCCCACTGAAGAGCTAGATAATATAAGAAAAAGATTGTTTGAAGCTCAAGAAAAGACTTAAAATAGAATTAATGTAGGCAAAACCATGGTAGAAGAATACAGGTAGATGCACCAGATAAGAGCAAACTGCCGGAAATGTTAAAACGAAGCAAAAATTTTTATTTATTTTCTTTTGTTTCCATTCGCCACACAGATAAATTTGACAGACATAGCAGTATGGATAGAGAGCACAGTCAGCGCTGCAGCTACATACCTCTATCCTTATACCATGGGCAAAACATTAAAAACTTATGAGATTGGAGAAAAAGTTTTTCTTAAAAGAAATAAAAGGCTAAGGAACAAGTTTAATAAAATTTTTATTGAAAAGGTTGTTGATCGAGACTGCGGTATTGATTGACGGAAAAAAGTGCACAAAAGCAATCTACGCTAAATTTATTCACTACTACTACAAAAATATGCTCCTTTAAACGATAGATATCAAAATAAAAAAATACAAAAATGGTTATTATAGTATGTTATTAAAATAAAATTGGTAAAACATAACATAGTAAAACAAACAATGAATTTTTCAACTTTGAATTTTTCTCATTTCCGTTATATTCATTTGTAACTTTTTGTAATAAATTAATATTTAAGCTTCCGAAATTGTACTTTTTTTGCAAAAAAATATGCGAAACAACATTAAAACTGCGACCATTAAAACTGAAAGCAGAAAAAAAATTCGTCGAACCGTGGAAGTTCCAATCTTAAGAAGTGGGACAGTTAACGAAGCTGAACTAACAGCTCATTAATCATCAAAATAAAAATATATATATAAATAAACTGGCCATTTCAGTCCTTGGAAGGACTTTAACCTAGCTTCTATTGATCGATTGATCAAAACAGCAGAGTAAATACGTTGCAACGCTTTTTTTCAAGAGGTGTGCAGAGCTTTCTGTTTACGCTCAGCTTAGAGGAAGCTCCACCGGGAGCAGCGGCAGTTTATTTCTTTGGCAGACGTGCACAGAGCTTATTATTTTAAGCCCATATCTTTGATTGGAGAAGACCAGAGCTCCAACAACATTAGCCGAAAAACAACAAACTCTCCACGCACTTATTTTACTTAGTGTCTTTTGCATAGCTTGCCGTTGGATAAATGCAAGCTTTAACGTTGATGCAAAAAATGCAAGAACAATTGTTTCTCAGCTCAAATTATATTCTCAAATAATATGTTAGAACTTAAGATCTTTTGAAAAAACAGATTAGACTAAAGTTAAGAATAAAACGAGTCGTATTGCTCTGAACCTAAAACTGTGTTTTGTTAACTTTATCATGCCCGAAATATTTTCAAATTTCATTTTATTTTTTGTCATGTAACTCTTTTCCATTATTTTTTTGCAAAAACAAATATTTTAATTTGCGATCACCTTCATCTATATCTGTAGGGGAGAGTGCCCTTCTACTGGCACTGCCCAGCTACTGGCACTCATCAGTTCTGACTTCCGTGGCGATGACAGCGACTTTGTGCTTAGTGTCAAAGTATCATCTCAATAAACGTTAACTTTTCATAAATCATTGAGTTGTATGTACGTGTAATACGAAAAATACGAAAAAATTTAAGCTGATCTAATATCGGTTATCTTTGTTAAGTGAATTTTCAAGTATTTTGCATCAATATAAAAAGGTAAAAATTAGTGGAATTCTTAGTATGTTCTTTATGCATCACAATTTCACGAGCCGTCGAACATTATTGTAAATTGGAAAAAATATTTCTCGTCATGCCAGAATAGTGTCAGTGCCCACCTATTGGAACCCTTGACGGAGCATCGTGAAAGCTTACGATTGTCATTTTCATGATAGCGAATGGTGTTTTTAATGATTTTAAATTGTCCTTTTGTCGTTAAGCTGTAATTTTTGTCCAGACAACGAAACAAAATTTTCACCCATTTTCAATTAAGTTTTTTTACTTAGTTCGATTTCATTTGCTAATAAAACCTCCCAAATAATTTTTTCTGGTAAAATGGTAAATGTAAGCCACTGAAAGAAGAAATAACGCATACAAAATTAAGAAACTGGTGTTTATGCTTCATTTTTGATATTTTACTATTCTAAATGGGTGCCAGTATCTGGACACCTCTTTTGGAGTATCGATTTTCGAGACTTTTGGAAAATCGACTGTCAAATACGTATATTTCTAAATTTTTAAGTTCGCTTTGAAATTTTTGTTAGTTAGTGAACTCAGCTTTAAAACGAAACCGAGAACTCCACCAAATTATGTTTCAAACGAAAGTTATGGCTTCAAGGCCTTCGCGTGCCAGTAGGTGGGCACTCTCCCCTACTATTATATAAAATAAAAGTATATTTTAGTAATTAATTTACTTATATTAAAGTAACGACTTTACGCCAAAAGTACTGGGCCGATTTTTATAAAATAAATTTTAAAATATAATTTTTGTGCTACGGATTTATTTGGGGGTATTTTTCTATCGAAATTTTAATAATAAGTATATTTAATTAAGGTATTTAGTTTTATAAGAAATCATCCCAGCTGCCACGTATTGCTTATTCGTTGTCTTTTGACGCGCTTGTGTTGCGAGAGTTTTAATAAACGCCATGTTGCTCTTTATTTTTCTCTTTCTCTTCGTGCTCAGCTAGCACAGAGCAATAAAAACAAAACTGATGAGCCTCGAGCAAGGCGAAAAGTGAAATACATATAAATGCAAAGCGGCGCTCCAAAACAAAACAAAACAAAATAAAACAAAACAAAACCAAACAAAACAGAAGAAAAAAACAATTTTTTATTTCTTTGATATGTATTGTCTCAACCCAATAAAGACGATGATGCCAAAGCGCAACACTCAAAATCGAAATTAGGTAAAAATTAGCACATGTGTGAAAAAAACTGTCACGTCTTTAAGGCGTTAAGAAGATTGATAAAAAACGTACAACAGTGGCCTGCTAGTCTTACTATTAAATGCTAAAATGAATTCGCATTTATTACTATTGAGCACCCAAGTTTTCAACTTTTCAAATAGAACACAAAAGTTTCCCAATATTAAACATTTTTTTATATTTAACTAGCACGCCACTGTTGCCAGCGGCTTCGCCACGGACGTTTTTTTTATCAATCTACTTAACGCATTAAAGACGTGACAATAAATAAAATAATAATAAAATTTTGCCACACACCCTTTTACCACCTACAAATCAAATAGCTTTTTGTATAAAATTTTTTTATTTTTTATGGGAAGTATTCGAATGAATAGCTTTGGAGTTATAAACCGCACAGCCTCGGAATTCGGTATTCGACCACAATTCGCACGTGCCGCTTCACTGATAACATTTTATGGGAGTTGGACAAGGGAGCGTGGCACCTCCCACACAATCTAAATTTCTGATACCGAATAGCTTTTGAGTTATAAGCCGCACAGCCTCGGAATTCAGTATTCGAACTCAATTTACACATGCAGTTTTACTGATAACACCGTATGGCGTTGCACATGGGGGCGTGGCACCTACCACACAAACTAAATTAGAGAAATTCCACAGTTTTTGGGTTATTGTTCGCACTGCAATGGAATTCAGTATTCGGCCACAATTAACGTATGCAGTTACACTGATATCATTTTATTGGCTTTTGGCAACGGGGCCGCAACACGGTTAAGCAAGACTCGAGGACTCAGTTTTAAGATTTCAATATTGTGATATTATCTAGGTAAATTCGACAGATTTGAGTTACTGATAAAACAATTCCGTGACGTTTTTATGTGTTTATTACAATGCCAAAAAGAGGACGATACTTCACATGCAAACCGTCATAATCACTTATTAAGAGCTACAATCATCAAAGAGATGTTTTCGGATACGGAAAGTGTTTACAGGTTCGGGATTGCTTTGGCTTTATCTATTATGCTATATCTTGAACATTAAAACGAGATGTAAGAACTCATGAAACAGTTAGGAATGTCATATTACATATTGACCGTGAAAGTTGGATCTTAATTAATACATCTTTGAAATATAGACCCGCCGAAGGCTAGTTTTTAATAATTATTAAATTCTCCCTTACGTTGGGAAGTTTATGTCTCGATATATTTATGTCTTGATATATTTAAAGCACCAGCATTTTGGTCCGCCTTGCATCAACAGCATGCTAAGGGAAAAATTTTGTACCGGGTCTCACACCGCACTGACACTAATCCACTTATTTCTTTTTCCAGCATGCATTAGTTCCAGCATCTTGCATGTTACTACAATCGATTACATACCTACCTATTATATGAATGGCTTAAAAAAACATTTTTTATTCAAAGCGTATAAATAAATATATAAAGAGGTACATGTATTCATTTTTATTGCCTTAAGTACACAGCTGAGATCAATAATTAATAATAAAATATAAATTTTTTCCAGAAAAATATTAAAACACCAATCTTATTGGGTTGGAAGTAAATTTGTTTACAAATTTTTTCGACAGACAGGGTTTTGGACTCTTTTCCGATTTTACATAGGCTTAACATACATAAACCTGTAAGAATTAAAATAAAATTAAGATACATACATATTTCGCGTTAAAGCTTACTATTGAAACCATTTTCTACCATAGTAGATTATTATTGTAAAATTGTAAAGTTGCCATAAATATATAAAAAAAAATAATAACAACAATTTATTATTGGTCACTTGCACTAGACATTTCTTTTAAGACAGTAAGAATACGTATTGAATCGTGTCTGTGACAGAGATCTGCTACGGATAGCTCTTTTGCGACTCTGAGTATATCCGAAAAAATAAGTACCAAAACCCACACTTCCTTAGCGCACGCAACTCGACTCATATTCTCTTCTACGAAGCTAGAATGCGGCGGCTCGTCTTGCTGATACATATCCTACTTGTCGAAATACTTATAATCGACACAAGTAGCCGAATCACTCGGCTCATCTGCCACAGATATGAAACAGAGCGCAATAGAGCGCAGCAGTAAATAGTGTGCGAGTTTTTTTGTATTTGTTTTGTGCTATTTTTTCCTGAGCATTTAGATACCAACAGATGTGTTATTCTTGTGTTGCTTTTTGTTTTTATCTAAAACAGTGAAAGCTGCGCATGAAATAAAGTAGTTGAGGTTTAAAAATAATACGCAGTTTCGATAGTATCGTGTCATTCATTTTCTGCAATCAGCAATTATTATTAAATTTGTAAATTTTTTTTTATTTTTCTGTCACCTTAAGTTGCCAAATCACATGCGCCTAATTTAAATTAAACTTTTATTGCACGTGTATACGCATAAGAAGCAAACAGACACGTGCACCGCACAGTGGTTAAGCTTCATACAAAAGTTGTCAATAAATAGAAGGACTCATCATAGACCAATAAAATTTGTGTATTATTCGGAATTTGTTTTATTAGAATACACACAAAAAAATTTTAAAATTCGCCTACAATCACGCCCACCTCCCATACGAAATTTTTCACTTCACGTGTTTTTCCCAATTCCAACTTCAATGAAGCGCAGCATCTAAACTGTTTAAATTAGTGGTTTATAGTATTCAAAGATATTATATGTTTGCTTTTTATATAAACAGAAAAAATAATCATCGAAAAAAAAGCTTATCGTTTCGTTTTTAATCAAAAAAAAAAAAAAGAAGGAGTGAACCTCATGCGTTTTGCCACAAATTGGCGCTGGTTGTAAATATGATACCATCAACCGTTTATTTTTTTTTTTATTTATTTAATTCAGTCTATGAACAGAGTTCTCACAGACAGAAAAATTTTAAACTTAAACACTAAAACATATTATTTAACAAACGCTTCATAGCTTCCTTAGATATATCAAAATCTACTAAGCATCTTGAAGATATATTATAAAAATCATTTTGGGCCCTATACATGGGCAAATTTAAGGCATAGTTAGATCGGTATAGGCCTAAATAAAATATGTTTGTATTGCGAAGTGTCCTACTAGGCACATTCAAATTAATTAATGCTAATAAAGATGAACAATCGATTTTTCCATTAATGATATCATATACGTAAAGTGGGGCATGCATAGAAAGGGTTCCAAATCAAGAACGCATATTCCAGTTTCGAACGAACGAAAGAAGTATAAAGGATTTTTAAGGTATGAGGGTCAGTAAAGTTTGAGCAATTTCGACGGATAAAAGCGAGAAGAGAGTATGCTTTGGGTATGATGTGGTTGAGGTGATTCACAAAATTAAATTTTGAGTCATATATAACACCAAGGTCTTTCACCTCATTTACCCTTTTAAGCGGTGAATTTGCTAACGAATATATAAAATGTTGGGGATAGTTATGTTTTGAAAAAACGGCAGTAGCACATTTATTTATATTCAGCAAGAGTTTAATTTTTAAGAACCAGTCATTAACGAGTTTAAGTTTATGCAGAGCATCTGTATTTTAAGGAACAATTTGAAATCGTCCGCAAAAAGTAGACACTTTGAATTATTAACAACAGTGGTAATGTCGTTTATGAAAAAAGTAAACATTAATGCCAAAAATACTACCTTGAGGAACCCCCGACGATGCAATGAAAGGCAAAGACTTAGCAACTTCACCAGTGACGAAGCAAGTCCTATTGCTTAAATAAAAGTGAATCCATTTTAAAACACTGGAATAAAAACCTAGCTTGGCTAATATCGTCAGTAAAATAGAATGCGAAACTTTGTCGAAAGCTTTCGAAAATTTAGTGCAAATTGTATCAACCTGTAACCCATCTCGAAAAGCTGAAAAACAATAGTCAGAAAAAATTATAAGGTTAGTAAGTGTTGACCTACAATGCAAGAAACCACACTCAAAGAAATATTCTTGGTGAAATTGATACATAACTTTTATTAATCCCTAACAAAACCAAATTGTCAATTCAATTTTATCAAAAATGCTTTATTTTTTCGTCAATTCAAAATAAACTTTATCCATTTGATTAAAAACAGCAACAAATTAAATGCGTTGTTTTAAAGAAATTGTTTTATTAGCTTGAAAAATATACATTTATTAACTTATTAACGCTGACAAACTTGTCAATCAATCGGAATAAAATTTCATCATTTTTATAAATAATATTAACAAACTACTTTGTTGGCTTGATAAATTGATTTGTTGTAGTGAAGAAATAAATAATGATATTGATACTCGATTGAGTCAAGTGGAGAAAATTTAAATTTCATAGCTATAAAATAGATTACACAGGGCAACACTGATTCTGCGGCATGGGATTTGGTAGTCAATTTTAGTATATACATTGATGAAGATCTTAGCCTATTATTAAGATTATTTGAATTGACTCTGGTTCTCGCGATAATCCACTATTTTAAAAATTAAGGAGGTTTCATCACCGATCTTAACATAACTCCAGAACAATTAGTCTGATTTGGTAAAACAAAAAATCCAAAAATCCGCAGCTAAATTACCTCCAAGTTACATGAACATTCTTTTTTAATTAGCTAAATAGTTTTGGAAATATTCAGAAAGTTCTTCTTAAAAAACATTTTTTTTATGCAAAATTTAAACTTTTTGTTATTTTATAATTCATAAAAAATAAAAAACGTTAAAATAGCTCTTTTTTAATAATACAATAAGTTATAAACGCACATATGTTACAAAGAAAATGAAGCATATTTCATTAAAATCAATTGGCATGTTTTGGTTTAATTCACATTTAATGATGATATCTCATTTTGATAAAAAACTTATAAATAAATACACAGTGGAACAACAAGAATTTTTGCTGCGGCATACATTTTTGCACAAAATTCAGATTCACTTAGTATTAGGTCACCAGGGCATTAATGGTAACGAGAGGTCTGACAGACAAGCTAAGAAGGGCGTCGGGCTTGGATCTGAGTTCATAGAACATAGAACAAAGAGAGCGTTTTCATCAAGATATCAAGACAATGGAGAATAGATATCAAGGCCGATGGGATTGCCATATGATGGCATACTACTGCTGGATCTTACAAAGGGACTGTCCTGAGCAAAAGTACAACAGACTTACAAAAGTTTTTCCTAACTTATTTTGAAATATTTTTGATAATTGTGATTGATATTGTTATGAGTTATTAATTGCATTTTTCGCTTATATCATAAAATTTTCTCAATATATTAAACTTTTAACAGTTATTTCGTCTTGATTTATTTTATTAGAGATTTAAGCACTTGAAGCTCATTAACTTGACAAATTTACTTCTTATCCATATAATTTGAACTTCGATGATTTGAAATTAATAAGCATAAAATATCAACGTGGGGCATGCTATGGAGAATATTAACCCTGTATCACTAACCTTAGGGTGGAATCAATCCAGTCACTGTTTTTATGCAAAATTTCAAATGTAATACATTCCATGTATAACTTACTGTACTTAACACAATAGATGTCTGCGAACTTGAATCTAGTATCCATTCAAAGACTTCTATCCTGACACTCAAGGGACTTGGGTTATGAAACCATTCGTTCACTAATGTATTACAATTGTTAATAACACTTCTCACTATTCTCTTACTAGCGCCCCACGTTTTTAGTTGAACTGAAAGCCCCACTCTAGGAGAAATTATTTTATACTTTCTATTTCGTTTTTAAAACGTGTTATATTAAAAAATTTTTTTTCTTAATATTTATTTTTTACTTTTTAGTCTTGTATTACTTACTCATTTTGCTTGTTTACAAAATTTCATTTATATTTTAATTTACATTTGTCTCTTTGACCATTGCAATATTTTCTATATCACTTTTTTAAACTTTTGCATTTGTTTTTTCTTTTTTTGAGGCTTTTCTAACACGCACAACACTTTTTCTTGAAAATTTATAAATCAAAATTTATAGAAAATTGTTTAAATTCCGTCAAAAACTTCAAAAATTCTAATTTTCAAAAATTCACCACTTAAGGTGAAATTTAAAATTGTCAATGAGCTTTTCAGTATTTTTATTTGATGTTATGATTTTGTTTTTTTACGTGTCCAGTAATATATTTCATTCTGTGATATTTTCATAAACCACCTCTTACTCGAAATTTTAGCTCAATCGGGCCAGTAGTGTTGGAGATATAGGATTTTAATTGATTTGTGAGCGGTAAAAGGGGGAATGGCAATTTTTTTTTTCCTAAATTATATGTGTTGTCATCCAGTTGTGAGCTATATTTTAAATTTCAAAACCCTAGTTCATCGGAAAGTTGCTTAAAAATGGATTACAAGATTTGTACGGGACATACATACATACATACATGAAGTGAAAATAAAAAAAAACGTGTTAATAAGGAGAAATTGAGACTTTTTTTGGAAAAAGAGAGAGCAAGAGACAACCAGAGGAGAAAAAAATGGAAAGCTTTATGCACTTGTCTGGAAATAACATTGGATACGGAGTAACAGCATATTCCAAACAACAAAATATTGCAATATTGCAAGATACCATATCCTATGACTATCTACTTTAATTTAATCAGTTTTAAGTGTTTCTTTTATTTCTCCTGTAACACCCGTCACAATCTGTGTAACACCCGTCACACATTAAAATATTTAATAAAAATTTCATAAAACGTATTTTTATTTTTTTTTTTAATGCAGGGTTAATTGTCAAAGATTATTTCATTGAGAGTAATTTAAATAATTACTTTGATAATTCTAGTTTGGCTAAATTTCACAAACATTAAAAGTGAAGTAAGATTTTACAATGAGTACTTGTAACACCCGTCACAGGTACATTTATAAAAATTACACAAACATTAATCATGATTTTGAAAGATTTTTTCCACGTATGAATAGACAAGCATAAAAGCAATTTTTTATGACTGCAAAAAATTTAAATACTTTTAAATATTGCAATATATTGATATTTAAAGGCGTGCAAATGTAACACCCGTTACTGTGGAATTCTCCATAAGAAAAAGCCGTAATCCCGCAATCCCAATTTATAAAATATGGAGCAGTATGATTGGTGTTCAGCAATTAAATAATAAAACACAAACTTTCTGCTTGAAGTTAGGTTAACACCTTTCAATTGTGTCTCAGTATGAATGACACATCAGTTCGATTTGCTTTCACTTTCATCAAAAGTAGGAAGACCTTCTACTTCTTTCACTGTTCAAGGTGGATGACAATCATCTTCATTTGAAAGATAAAACTCAATTTAAATTTTTGAAATAAAAAAAAAAATATCAAAAACGAATTTTCGAGAAAAAACAAACAAATAATGAGAGCTCACGAGGCCTGCAGAATAGTGCTTACGAAAAGTGCATACGCAAAAAAAACTAATTAACGAATTCTGTCGGATACTCATTGCAGTTCTCTGGTCTGTGAAACAAGGGTAAAGGAAATAAAATCGTCTCTTATGACAGCAACGGGTACAACATACTATTTAAAAATGCATTGCTTAGCTCAGCTTTATTTTTTAATTTAACTAAGAAAGTATTTTTAAACAAAATAGACGGCCCCCCCTATAGACGCCCATGTTAATATGAAGAAAATATGTATATTAAGGTGGTTAAAAAAATTATTTTTTTACACTCACATTCTGGGAGCTGGATTCAAGTAGGTCGTAAACCCAAAAGTATATCGAAATCGGTGGAACCGTCATCCAGCAGTTTCGATTTAAAAATCACCGGTTTTTTCGCCATAAGTTTTTATCAATCTAGAATAACTACCCAAAAGTTGGGCGCAAAGAACAGGCATCTGGGACCCTAAAGTTGTAAATAGAAAAAATTTTAGATCCGAGAAATTTTTTAGTGCAACAGTGTTCAGAATTCGGTAAAAATTTTGGGAATTTTTCACGAAAATCACTATAAATTTGTCATTTTTCAGTAAATTTGGGAAAATTAAGTATTTTTCAAAGAAGACTTGCTGTAATCTATTGATAAATAAAAAAAATAAATCAAATAGTGGAATTTTTCTATTTTTAATTTTAACTTTAAATTTTAAAATTTTAGTTATTTTAAATTTTAGCTCAATCGACACAGTAATAAATTTTATTGATTTCTCAAAAAGTGGGTGTGGCTATACAGCGATAACGCCCATTTTTAGTACAGTTGCCGAAATTAACCATACAAACTTAAGAACCAAACGTTAGTCTTATACGGCCAAAACTGCTTGAAATATAGCATTTTCACTGATTTGTTGGCGGAAAAAGGATGCATGGAAATCAATTTTTCGTACAGTTGCTGACAGTAACCACACAAACCAAATTACCAAATTTATTCAGTGATAAGTGATTTGTTCAGTGATCTCGTAACGCCAATTCTTGAATATGCATCAGTTGTGTGGAACCCACAATATAATGTCTACATTGACTCCATAGAATTCGATCAAAAACAGTTTTTACTTTTTGCTTTACCTCATAGTCGTTGGAATCCTAATATTATGCTTCCATCTTATGAAATAAGCCTTAAGATTATTTTACTACCTTGCCTAAGAAGCAGAAGAATGATGCTTAATGTCACATTTCTGTAGAAATTACTTCGTGGCGAGATTAATTCGGAATATTTCATCTCAGCCCTAAATTTTAACATCCCAAGGAGAGGAACTAGACATTTTCTATTTTTCAAGTTGAGTCAGTGCAATTCTAATTGCAGTGCAGTGATTTCAATAATAACTTCAACATGATTAATTTTCTGATTCGGTAGACGTCTTAAAACGGAAAATTATGTAACATTTAAATAATTAAATCAATTTAACTTCATCCTATTATACCTAACGTAGTTTTATAACAATGTAATATCGGTAATTGAGATTGTTCTGTTTCTCCTTTTTGTCTCAATATTATGTTTTATAAAGTAAGCACCATCAATTATGAATCGTTTTTCAAAACTTGCTTTTTAATTATTCAATACTTTAATTTTAAATCGAATTGTGATTCACGTGCTCACGTGGCTTCCGGATTTGAAATAAGACTGAACTCACACTATCACCTGGATTGGTGTGCCAGAGTATCTCAGTAAAAAAACATGCGATCGCTCCTATGAACAGCAACAACAGAGCGCTCTTTTGCTGTTTTATTCTATCAAAAAGTGAGCACTTGTGCTCCTTTACTGTTTTAAAAAATCAATAGGCGAGCAGTCAATGAAAACAAAGCACAAAAAGTGAGGCATGTGCTTTGTAAGAAACTCGATCATTATTTGCTGTGAAAAATCGGCAATTGTAGTCTAGTGGAGAGTGCGCTAGACTAACAATCCAAAGGTCCCTGGTTCGACTCCGGGTTCGGGCATAATTCTTTTCACTTTCTTTGTTCTTTCCTACATTTAAGAATTATGGTTGGACAATGGCCGCAAACCAGTTAAAATGAGTATAGTATTTTGGATTGTGTTTGAAATCAGGATTGTTTTTCATGTACCTTAAATTGACAATCATTATCAATTAATTCGATGTTGCTTATTTATATAGAATTAAATATACTTAAATACGAGTTTTATATAAAACTAAAAATCGACAGCTAAATTGTGGGAAAATGTGAAATTAAAGGACAGGAACAACTAAGGGCTGAAAATGCTTGCCGAGGTTAAGGCATAACACACACTAGCCTCGGTTAAAAGCGATTGAAAGCATTGTCTTTCACGTCTGTTTCGTCTAATCAATAATTTACGCATGGTTACAATCAATTCCTCTAGCTAATCTACCCTTCACGTCAAAGACCAAACCTTGTTTGTATAAGGCGCATGTTGGTTCTTTGATCTTTTATATGGAAAATATTTAAATGTTCCTTTGCTGATCCACTTGGATCATTTATTGATCGCTCCTTTTGAGCTTCTCTGGGATGATAAAGGGAGCGCTACCCTTCCTAGGACATGCAATGTTAAAAGAGAACACAAAATACACCCAGCTTGGATCAATAAGGAGCACTCCACTGCTCCTCAGGGAGCACTCCCAGATCGCTCATAGGATGATCCACTTTTCTGTTGGGATATTTCTTTTCCACACAAGTTTATGCCTGCGTTGGCCCAAATGCATATCCAACTAACTGGGATTTTGATTTGGCGGATATGAGATTTATCTCATTTCCACGTAGGTCCTTAGGTTGGACAATGGCCGCAAACCAGTTAAAATGAGTATAGTATTTTGGATTGTGTTTGAAATCAGGATTGTTTTTCATGTACCTTAAATTGACAATCATTATCAATTAATTCGATGTTGCTTATTTATATAGAATTAAATATACTTAAATACGAGTTTTATATAAAATGTTTAAATCCCGCTGAAAAGCCAATAAATGTGCTTAGTGGAAAATCTTAATTGCCAATAGGGGGTATTTTTTAGTACGTAGGTGCATTCTGTCTGTCCCGGCTGATCCGGGCAGGATCTAGAATGTAAATCGTGTATACGTATAGGACGGGTATACGTATATTTGGAAGATTCCATACCTCCGGGCAAATAAAAAAAACTCTTATACTATCAAAACCGTATTAAAAAAAGCATATTCATTGGTTTGTGGTCGGTAAAAGGGGGCGTGGAGACTCACTTTTTGTAATCACGTAATCATACAAACTAAATTACCAAATTTAAGTCTTATACGACCAAAACCGTCTGAAATAAAGCATTTTCGTAACCGTACAAACTAAATTATTAAATTTTAGCCTTATACGACCTAAACCGACTGAAATATAGCATTTTTATTGATTTGGGGGTGGTAAAAGGGGGATGTTGCATCTTTTATTTCCTCAACCATCTCGTAAATTTTAGGTCAATCGGTTCAGTAGTTTTGGAGTCAATAGACATCACACACACAGACACACATCGTTTTGCTTTTTATGTATATAGATATTGATTTTGGGGCGCTAAAAGTGGACGTGAAAACATTTATGTATAATGACCACCTCTTAGAGCACCTACACAGCAAGTTTCACTGTAAAAATGTGTAGAACTCCGGAATTTCCATAATTTCCATGTCCATTTTTTGTACAAATACCGACAGTAACCAATTGAACAAAATTACCAAATCTTAGTTTTATAACGATCGAAATCGTGTGATATATATCTTTTTTATGGTTAAGTATTTTCAAAATACTTAAATATAGTTTTAATACATCTTTGGTTTAAAATTTAGTACAGACTTAGATGAAAATATTGCAAAAAAAAACACCGTGAGATTCGAACCCACGACATCCAGTTTGTAAGTTCTCTAGTCTAAACACTGGGCTATTGCGCTATGCCTAATAGAAGCAATAAGCAAACATATAAACCAAAACGCATAAATTGAGCCTCAGCAGTGCCAGGCTAACTTTTCACGTTTCGAAATTCAAATTTAGTATCCAAATGTACAAGAATTTAGTCTAAAGTGTATTAAAAAAGAATTGCTCTCAAATTTAAACCAAAAAGCTAAAAAGAAGGCTGCAATATTTCTTTTGTACTTAATGTTAAACCAAAAAGCTAAAACTGGAGCTGTAATATTTCTTTAGTTTAAATTATAGAATAGTAGATTTTTAAATATGAGTTAGTATTTGAAAAGTTTAAATTTTAAACCGCAGGGTTTAAAAATTACAGATTTATTTTAGCTGTAATAAAATATAGAACAAGATTTTTAACCATGCAGTAAAATGAATTAAAAATAGTAAGAGTATGAGCCTACTCAGTTTTTGATGATTTAAATGGCAGTTCTGCCATTTAAAATTGGTAAAATAATATAAGACTTAATTGATAAAGAAAGTTGTCATTAAAGAAAGTTAGGCATAATCCAAAAACGTTTAGGACAACATATACTAGTATCACCTGTGGTCGAAGTTCGACCATATCGAAATCGATTTGTCTTTTGTTTTTTTTAATTTTTATTGAAAAACGTTTATCAAAGGTAAAAAAGATTACATTGATAAATACTTTTGACTAATACATATCCACAACTCATTTTACGTACTCTGTACTCGCTGTTATCAGAATCAGAATGTAAAACAAATTTTTATGTATCGATTCCGCTTATTATTGTTTATGTTTGCTTCTCATATTGTTTCAATATTCATTTTACCGTTTCTTAAATTTTCACGGTATTCTCGCATCACACTTATTTTTTCAAAAATGAGCAGCGGACGTTAGTTGTTTTTTTCATTTACTAAAATACAAATAGCACAATTTTAGTAACGTGAACACATTTTAACAAATAAAATAATATTTTATTTATTTATTTATAAAATTTATTATTTAAATAAAAATAAATAAAATAATATATTTAAAAATCTTAATTGATTTGAGGTCATTTGGTGCAAAAAAAAACAGCCGTTGAAAGTAGTCATGGCAACTTTTTTGAAATAGCAATAAGATATCAAATTTATTACATTCAATACATTTTTTGCTAATACGACTAAAACTTTCTGAAATATGGCATTTCTCTTAATTTGTGGATATCGTGTCATGAGTACGGGTTTCGTTAAATGAAAGATTTTCCTCTACACAAAATTACTAAACGCACCTGAGGAAGTTTTCACTTCAAAAATTCAATTATTAACTCTACAGGCGTTGGAGGTCTCGGAGCTACATTGTAGGTATAAAAGAAATTATTGGTTACGTCATGTATATATTTACCACTGGGTTCATTGAACGAAATTACTTCATTCGGTTCAGGTTATCAGTTCGAGAGAGTAATTAAGAAACTGCAACAACAACAAAGCCACACAGTTCTGTTGAAGTGTTCTGAGTCACACTCTTCTCTCTCGTGTAATTTCAAATTTGGGATTGTGACCGCTTTAAAAGAGGACATAATCCCAAAAATTAAATCCCAAATGGGGGTTCTGACTTCTTGGGATTATATCCGCTTTTAAGAGGTCATAATCCCAAGTGGTTTCAACAAATACTGATATCTGTGTCGATAAGCAATAACAGCTTAAGTCTGATGTCAAAGTTTCGAGAAATCTTGCTTCAAAGTTTTCAATCGCCATATAAGTTTTATCAATAACTCAGATCAGTCTTAAGTCAAATAATAATCAGATGAAAATAAAATTTGGCTATGTCATAACGGACAAAATTTGAGGGATTATGTTTTTTTTAACCATTTTGATTAAAATGAAATGGCTCTATATACAATTTACCAGCAAAACTGATTGTTCCCCATACTATTTGTATGGGAAAATTAGAAAATAAATTCGCGACCTCTAAACCATTACTAATTGAGATGGGCTTCACAGAGATTGTTTCTAAGGTCAAGTGGAAGTGGAAAAGCAGCGGACATCAAACACGATTTTTTTTGGGACACTCATGGGTTTACATAAAATGAAAATGTGATAGAAAAATATTCCAAGTACGCGATCTTGTTAAGCATTCTTGACTTATGTGAAATCGACTATCAAGCCTTTTGAGATTTTTTGAGGACTTTGCTGTTCTTTCAAAAAATATATTTAAACAACCTAAATTTTTAAGCCGTATTGATTCTAAATAAAAAAATATCTACACCCAAAGAAATATTGTTGTATTATTAAAAAGAGTAGCATTGTTAAATTTTTTTAAAAAATTTTCGTTAATATTACCTGACTTTTGTTAATAAAAAAAAATATTTTTAATTTCTCTGAGTTACAACATACTTGTTATTATAAAGAGATGCTTCTCGTTAAGTTCTTTTTATACTTATTTTGTATTAATAAAGAAAGCATCTTTCAAATAAAAACAATGCTGTCAATCATCGTATTTCATTGAACACACATAATTAACATCAGTCCGATTCGTTCGTTCTACTGTTAAAACGTGTTTTTATTATGCTGTGCGCGAAGTGCAAATTATGCATTACAAGTGTTTCATTTCTACAAGCTTTCAAGTCACTGCCTCAATATTTCTAATAGTTGGATCGATATCAAATCACCCAAATATATTTTTTGTTGTGATAATTGCTCGGGGGTACCTGGAAATTGTGCCTCTTCAATAATGCAATTATCAAGAGAAATTTCTGGTTTTAAATCATTGCTGCTGCAGGTAGGTCGCAATGTAGTCATTGACCCGTGCTTGCCCGCCGGTGCTGTGGATCCCTCAAACATTAGCTCTCAACTCTTTGCTGAGAATAAGCTTGATTATGTACACGTACACGTACATCTAATGCTGATTATTCATCTAATGCGTCAGCTGCTTCCAATACTGCGATCTCTCGCCAATGCTCTCCTTCAAATTACGTGTTATCTTGCTCTGATGCTGTTCATGTTGAGTGTTCATCTCGTTCTGCCTCTAATACTATCGCTGCGCCAGCTCGCTCTGATGCTATCGTCACTCAGCTACGTTCTCGGAAAATGTCTAATACTGCTACTAATACTGCTCTTAATATGCCTGCTGCGCTGTCATCAAATGACGCTCAACCTGTTCCTGTTTCTGCTTTGAATGGTTCTTCGTCAAGCTTTGTTATAACTCCACCTCGATCTAATGTTGTTTGTGAAACTGCTACTCTTGGGTAGCAGATGTGTTTAAATCCATCGCTAACCCAGCTGATCATACTACTCTTACAGACTCGCTGATAGTTGTGCCCTCTGATTCAGATAAAAGTGTCAGGCAAATAAATTAGCAGAGAATGCGGTCAAACCAAAGTTAACCAGCAATGAATTTTTGGGACTTAATGAGAGTCATGAACTGGATACTGCCGCTGAAAAAAAGTTTGTTAATTTATCATCGATCAAGTCGGGTGTCTCTGAGCATGATTTTATTGATTATGTGGTAAAATACACTTTTATTGATCATAGTTATTTCTCTTGTCATAAACTCATTAAAAGAGATGCTTTGGTCAATGATCTTAAGATCAAAGCTAATCAAAGACGCCCTGATGAAGCAGACAAACAATCTACGAAACGTCGGCAAATTAAAAATTTAAATTTGTTAAAATTTATCTGTTTTTTAATAATTTTTTAAAGAAACAATCAATTTTTCTGTTACAAAATAACGCCTTAAAAAATCAAAACGATCTTAAGAGAATTTAATTTAAATTGGGAGTTTCAGCAAACTTATTTGATAATATTTTAAACCCATCTTTATGGCCAGCTAACGTAAGAGTTCGCCCTTTTAAAAATTTTCAAAAACTGGGTGCAATGAACAATCAGAATTAGCACATGCTACAACAGCCAATAGTTCTAACCACAGACGTAAGGTTTTCTTCCAAAATGTATCTGGAACTAGAACCAAATCGGACTCAATTTATCAATGGTCGTCTAATGGCGATATTAATGTGATTACTTTTATTGAAACGTGGCAAAACTTAGATTTTTATGATGGAGAGCTTTTTGACATGGATATCTATGAGGTGTATCGGAAAGATAGAGATTCAATAAAGACTGGACTCTTGTGTGGTGATGGCGTACTCATTGCTGCGAAACGTACTCTGCGTTCGTCTGAATATAGTTTGTCTAATTCAGATTTCATCTTGGATCAACTATGCATTTTGATTGATGGATCAGATTGCTCTTTTTATCTATGCGCTTCAAATATTCCACCTAACAGTTTGGACGTTATTTATGCAGCTCATGTGGATAACATTATTTCTCTTCAAACTTCGCTGGATATTAGTAGTTACGCATAGGTGACGATTTTAATCTACCAAAAATTTAATGGTTGCGGATCTCAGGTGACCTCAGTCCAACTAATGTTAATCAACTCCACGAAATTAATTTGATTGACAGTTTTTTAGCATTGACTTAGCTCAAATCAATTGTATTAAAAATAAATTAGATAGAATCCTATATTTAAATTTTGTTTCCAACAATATTAAATTTAACTTATCTGAATGTGTTTTTCCAGTCAGTCCAGCTAGTATTCATCATTTTCCGTTGTTTCTAGAAATTGAATTTTATGAGTTTATCTCTTACCAACCAATTAAAAATGTATTTAATTTTAGTAATTGTAATTTTAATACATTAACTAATTTATTTAATGAAATCAAATGGTCAAATTTATTTCATAAAAAAAAACACCGCAACTTGCTTTGATATTTTCAAAACTAATATTACAAATATTTTTGAAAACAATATTCGTCGAGTTGTACAGAAAAACCACAAGCTCCTGTGGTATACTAATGACCTCAAAAAATTAAAAACTTTTCGTAATAAATTTTTTAAACTATTTAAATCTACTAACGACAATTGTTATAAACTCAAATACGAACATTATGCGATAAAGTTTAATTTTTTTAAATAAACTTTTATACAAGCAACACATATTTAGCATTGAAACTAATTTAATTTCAAACCCAAAAACATTCTGGAACTATGCCCAATCAAAAAGAAATAGATCGCCGATTCCGTCTTCAATGTAATTTAATGGTAGTAAGTCTTCCTCAACAGTGGATACTGTGAATCTTTCTGCAGATTATTTCAAATCAAATTATGATGACGATAACTCGTGGTATGATAGCTCCCTGTTGGAAAATATTGATGAAAGCTTCGATATTGGATCTATTGTGTTGTCAGTTGAAGATGTTTTAAGTTCATTCTCAAACTTTAAAAGTTCCACAAAGTCAGACAACGATGGGTTGTCCTCAATTTTATTAATTAAGTGTGCTTCTGCGTTAGCTATACCGCTTTGTGTGATTTTTAATAGTTCTCTTTCTTCTGGATCTTTTATCGAACCTTGGAAAATTGCAGCTATTACTCCAATCTTTAAAAGTGGCCAAAAAAACGATATAACCAACTATCGGCCCATTTCTAAACTAAACAATGTTTCTAAATTGTTTGAGTCAGTTATCAAACCTAAATTTTATTTTATTACTAAGTGACACATCTGCCTTGAACAGCACGGGTTTGTAGCTGGGAAGTCTACAGTGACTAACCTTTCCCTTTTTTCAAATCATAACATTTCTTCTTTAGAATCGGGTACTCAAGTTGATGTCCTATTAACAGATTTTTCTAAAGCTTTCGATAAAGTTTCCCATAGGGCGTTAATTGCTTAGCTTGATAAAATAGGGTTCCACTCCACTTTCTTGAATTGGATTAAGTCATATCTTAGTGGTAGATGTTGCCACGTCTCAATTAGTAACACTCAGTCATACTGCTTAAAGCGTCTTCAATTGCTCCGCGGGGTAGTATATTGGGCCCTTTGCTTTTTGTACTTTATATAAATGATATAGAGAAATGTTTTTGATACTGTAAATTCCTTCTCTATGCTGATGACATGAAATTTTTTGGAAATGTAAAAAATCTGACTGACTCGGCATTATTGCAAATTGACCTCAATAATGTCTATGTCTGGAATCTTCAAACCGGGTTACCGCTTAACATTGAAAAATGCTCTCAAGTGTCATTTAATAAATCTAACAATTTATTAATGACTTCATATACAATCGCCAATGTCCCACTGCAAGAAGTAAACACAATTAGTGATCTGGGAGTTATTTTTTATTTCAAATTCACCTTCTTAGATCACTTAAACCTTTTGCTTCCTAAATCGTATTCCCTGCTTGCCTCTATCCGTAGGAATACTCAAGAGTTCAAGGATCCTTATACAATTAAATCACTTTTTAATTCTCTTGTAAGGTCAAGACTAGAGTATGCGTCTATCATTTAAAATCCTTCAGCGGCAATTCATTCTTTTATGCTGAAAAAGTGCAGAAGAGGGCTTCTAAATATATGCTTCGTTGTACTAGTTTTAACTCAACCTTACCCTCGTATAATGCTCATTGTTTGTTATTAGGATTAAAAACACTTAAAACTAGGAGGAAAATAAGTTCATTAATGTTTATATATGATATTGTCTCAGAGCTGTAAAGTCTGCATTCATATTCAGAATTTTAAGTACAACTGAATTACGACATAAGAATGCATTCAATGAATGCAAAATTGATTCATACATAAAATTTTTAATTCACATTCAATTTTAAAAAAATGGTTAATTAATCATTTCAATTATTCATTTCGTTATTCAGAATAATGAATCAATTTTTTTATTCATTTGAATGCTTTTCACAAAGAATGCCATTCGCAAAGAATTACAGAATTTTCAATTCTGAATTACAGAATTTTCAATTATTCTATTTTTATTCATTATTCATTTTTTATTCGTTATTCATTTTTTATTCTTTATTCATTTGTTATTCGTTATTTATTTTTTATTCATTATTCATTTTTTATTCATTATTCATTTGTTATTCATTATTAATTTTTTATTCATTATTCATTTTTTATTCATTATTCATTTTTTATTCATTATTTGTTCTTTATTCATTATTAATTTTTTATTCATTACTCATTTTTTATTCATTATTCATTTTTTATTCATTATTCATTTTTTATTCATTATTCATTTTTTATTCATTATTCATTTTTTATTCATTATTCATTTGTTATTCATTATTCATTTGTTATTCATTATTCATTTTTTATTCTTTATTCATTTGTTATTAATTTTTTTGTCATTGCTTAGGACTCGGGCTGTGTTTTTCCTTTATTAATTTGACGATATAGATAACAACAGCAAACAAATTTTTAAAAATATCTTAAGAAATCAAAATAAACATAACAGACAAGCCTAAATCGTCGCGTCTACAATCTGTTAAAAAAACGCATCAAAAAATTTTAGGATATTGGTGAGAGAATTCGGTGGCATTAAAAGCATGTTTCATTTGGGCCTCACTAGTTTCTAAACGTACGCTTGATCTTTGTTGTCTTAACTTATGAAGAACCAATTCCTCACACCCCACTGAAATAAGTTTATCGGTTATGACATTAAATTTAAGAGTATGTAGTTGGTTACTTCGGTTATCCATTTACCACTGGGACGAAGAAGCAAGCTCGGCATTAATTCGCTGGAAATATTCATGACTGCGTGCTTAGGGGCATGTCACACGTTGTCTGCTTGTCCGTCAAACATTGGGGCTTAAAATTAATTACATTGGTCACAATAAAAACAATTGTTGAGTTGATGAAACTCTGGATGGAGTTAAAAAAGTGAAAAAAGACCCTGCTGGATTAAGCCATGGAGAATTGGCAGACATAAGAAAGGAATGATGAATTTATCAAAGGAGCTAAGATTCACTGATGATAAAGCATTTAAAATTTTTTTAAGAATATCGCACATAGCCGGTTGGCTTTGAAATTCATTTATGAACATATCAGTAATATTTCTACTCCAATTAAGAGCCATAACCTTATCTCTAAGAATATTGTAAATTTTAACAATTTAAACGATATTACAAGATATATGTATATATAAACAGTTTATTTGTTAACTACGCTGCTGTAATGTACGACTAGCTTGATCTGTTATACTATCAGTAAATCTACTGCTCACATTTTCTCTTAACGATTCTCCTAAAATACAAGGGTGAAAGAGACAACTGCAGCTGTACATACAAGCACTAAAAGTACTATATACAATGACGTGTTACTTTCATATATGCAATAGAATAGTTTATCCTTAGCCTTACGGAACACTTTTGTGTGCATCGTTTACTGAAAAGGATTAAAATACTTGAAAATAATTATTTTGCGTAGACTATACAAAAACACTCTTAAATTTGTTCAGTGAGTCGAAACCCTAGTTAGTTTCGATCAAAATACAGGAATTTATTAAGAAATCAAAATCCAAAAAACCACCCGGGTGGGCATTAGTAAGGCGAAGGTTATAAATGAAAAATATAGTTAAAAAATGTATACATTTTAATAAATAACATCATATACACATGTTATGTTAATATTTTTAATTATAAAAAATACACAATCACTAAAAAACAATATATTAAATAATTAATAATACATTCACAATAATCACTAATAATATTCAGCTGTTCAGTTGAATCCATTTGCTGCAGCTAGCCGGGCTGCATTTTGCATAATCGTCAAGTATTCTTCTTCTTTTTATAAATAAATACCATTCAAGCAATGTATAGCACTAGTAGCGTACAATTCAATACTAAACAACAAACATCGATCGCATTACTGATGAATTCAAATAGTACATGCACGTGTGACATGCCCCTTAGCTTACTCTGAATTTTATTAACACTCAACCTACCGATATTTCTTCTATACCTTTTCCTGAACCTCATCATCAAATTACTGGTAATTAACACATCCATCATTTTTATTATTAAACGCAGATAACGGTTTATTTATTATTAAATGTATTTAATGTATTTATAATGGTATAGAATGAAAAACCATGCATAGATTCGAAAAACAATAATAGCAGGTCAGACTTACCGATTGCGGTCAGTTTAGTAACCTAGATTGTGTTTGCAAGCGTACGATTCTAAGAACTTATTGTTGTTGCAACCTGTTGCTTCATGAACTTAATTGGCATGAACTTATTAAAAAAACAATATTGTAATTAAAATATGCCATCAACTTTTCATGTAAACACTGGTGCGAGCCCGACCAACGAAAACAAGTATGTTATTATGTGTACACATAAAACAACTTTTTTCAAAAAAACCTTCTTCACGCCTTCTATGGTTTATACCAGCAAACTGTTGGAGCCTAGATTGATTCGTGATAAAGAAGTAGGCAATGAGCACAACAAACAAGTCTTTGCAGAATCTATGCAGTCGCTTTTTTGAACCTTTGCTTTTGCAAAGTAGTAGAAAAACATTGCTTTCAAGGCGACATACAGCATATAATTCTGTTTTAATTTAACAGAAGGTGTTCGTATAGGCTTATCAAAGTTGATGGTACTGCAGAAACCACAGAAGACTACTGATGAGTTGATGTAGCTATCAACGAAACAGCTGTCTAGTCTGCTTGGTGGTTTGTTCTGCAAAGAACTTATTGTTTTTGCAGCCTGTTGCTTCATGAACTTAATTGGCATTAAGCTCATATATAATTCTAAAAAATATATTTTTTAGAATTATTAAAAAAACAATATTGTAATTAATATATGCCATCATTAACTTTTCATGTAAACACTGGTGCGAGCCCGACCAACGAAAACAAGTATGTTATTATGTGTACACATAAAACAACTTTTTTCAAAAAAACCTTCTTCACGCCTTCTATGGTTTATACCAGCAAACTATTGGTGCCTAGATTGATTCGTGATAAAGAAGTAAACAATGAGCACAACAAACAAGTCTTTGCAGAATCAATGCAGTTGCTTTTTTGAACCTTTGCTTTTGCAAAGTAGTAGAAAAACATTGCTTTGAAGGCGACATACAGCATATAATTCTGTTTTAATTTAACAGAAGGCTTATCAAAGTTGATGGTACTGCAGAAACCACAGAAGACTACTGATGAGTTGATGTAGCTATCAACGAAACAGCTGTCTAGTCTGCTTTGTGGTTTGTTCTGCAAAGAACTTATTGTTGTTGCAACCTGATGCTTCATGAACTTAATTGGCATTAAGCTCATATATAATTCTAGAAAATATAAAGAAGTAAACAATGAGCACAACAAACAAGTCTTTGCAGAATCAATGCAGTCGCTTTTTTGAACCTTTGCTTTTGCAAAGTAGTAGAAAAACATTGCTTTGAAGGCGACATAAAGCATTCTAAAAAATATATTTTTTAGAATTATTAAAAAAACAATATTGTAATTAAAATATGCCATCATTAACTTTTTATCTAAGTACATGAAGTTGTTTCATATTTAAGGGGGTAGTTCGGCTACTTGGATTCCTTTTTCCAAAATGTTTATTTCATGTTTCATTCAGATGATAAACTCAATTTTTTTACATATCGATGGCTTAATATAGAAAAGGCGTTTTTCTATAGAAAACTTTTTAAATTCAGTTTTTATATATAATAGGCAACAAATTTACAATCGTAGCTTTCGCAAAAAAAAAAAACGAGTTACGCATTTTCTATATTAAGCCATCGATATAAAAGTACAAAAAATTATTTTGAAGTTCTCACCAGTTTTTGGTAACTTAGATTGTACATAATTTTATTAACAGATATCTTTCTGTTCCTGAATTTAGAGAATGACGCGTTTTATATTAAGTTTTATGTTGGATTTCTTAAACCAATTTTTAAATGAAAATACTTTAATTGGGAGCTATTTAGATCAAATAAGTTTGAAGAAGGCAACAACAACTCTGTATATATGTATATTAACTTTTAAAAATTTTTTTCTGTTCTTATCAATATCGTCAAATTGATAAGCAATGACAACAAAATTAATAACAAATGAATAAAGAATAAAAAATGAATAATGAATAACAAAGGAATAATGAATAAAAAATGAATAATGAATAACAAATGAATAATGAATAACAAATGAATAATGAATACAAAATGAATAATGAATAAAAAATGAATAATGAATAAAAAATGAATAATGAATAAAAAAAGAATAATGAATAAAAAATGAGTAATGAGTAAAAAATGAATAATGAATAAAAAAAGAGTAATGAATAAAAAATGAATAATGAATAAAAAATGAATAATGAATTAAATATGAACAATGAATAACAAATGAATAATGAATAAAAATGAGTAATGAATAAAAAATGAATAATGAATAACAAATGAATAAAGAATAAAAAATGAATAACGAATAAAATATTAATAATGATTAAAAATGGAATAATTGAAAATTCTGTAATTCTTTGTGAACGGCATTCTTTGTGAATAGCATTCAAATGAATAAAAAATTTGATTCATTATTCTGAATAACGAAAATGAATAATTTAAATGAATAAATAATCATTTTTTTTTTTTAAATTGAGTGTGAATTAAAAATTTTATTTATAAATCAATTTTGCATTCATTGAATGCATTCTTTTTTGTTGTTCATTGATTCATTTTTTTGTGATTTAAATCTAATTGAATGCATTCTTTTACAACTCTGTATTGTCTCGTGTGATATTGATGACTCCTCATTGTTAGAATTAATTAACTTCAAAATACCTCCAAGGCAGTTGCGCTGTTTTAAACTGTTTTATATTAAATACCACAGAACGAATTAAGTGAACCAATAACTAGATCTTTGTGTTTATATGTATAATGAATTGTCTTTAAAATACTTTTTCGATTTCTTAATGTCAAAATCTTCTTTTTAAACTTTGTTACTAGTTTATTTTAATTACACAGTAAACAATTTGAGGGTAAATTTTATCTTTTTTAAAACATTTATGTGGTATAAATTTTTTTTATTCCAAATAATTTATAAATTTTATACCACTCAATATTATAAAAATAATAAAACAAATATAATTTACAAATTTTACATGGATGTCATGTGTAAAGTAAAATATATTCTGGTTCGAAATGTATAAATATAGTGGTTTCGATTGATCTGACGAGAAAAATGGTCTGGGAAAATTTATAAGATTTGATGGTATAAATTCTAAAACATTTTTGGTTTGGATTTATATGTATACAGAATAGTATAAAATTTATGCTCATATTTTTTTACTGTGTACATTTATAGCTTCATGCAGCTTTTTATTTATATGAATTATTTTTTTAATATGTTTTAATGTCATTATAATTAATGTATTATCTACTTTCTAGTCTGTAAGTCATCCATAGACTCAATAAACTAAACTAAACTAAAAAACAAAAATAAATGCGTCGTTGGACACACGAGAGAAGCGAAGCTTTTTACATTTTCATAGATTTGTTAATTTATTAGTTTTTTTTAATAAAATAATTTTTAAATTCAAAAATTTAAAATTACATAAAATTTATTAAAAAAACACAAGTTATAATCACACCAGTAAATTTTATTACATATCATTATTATTTTATTTCATTACATAATACATCCATTTTGAATTATTTTTGTAAATATTTTCAATTATTATTACCGAATTTTATTGATGAAATTTAGGGGTTTATGATAACTGAAATAGCAAACATATGTTGTGGATGTTATGTCGGCAATATATCTAGAAAATACTGCATCAATAGTTCCTAATCGTGTTGTACAAATATTTGGATCGCTTATTTGTAAATTAGATTTATCAAAAAGGAACTGTGGCATTTAACTTTGAGGATTCATGTCTAAAATCGCAATTAAAATCTCCACAATTGGCAAAACAATTGGCATTTTGTGATAATTTTCACCAGTTCAATGGAACCTGCTCGTGTATAACATAAAAGACTCCCGTGTAAGTATAAAACATAGTAAACGCCATTTCCAGGATTTTCATTTTATGATGAATCTTAAATATACATTTTTTCCTCTATCTAAAACAGTCACCCTCTTGTCTTTACTATACATTAGTTTTTGAGATATTGGACTGTCTGAACATAGTATGCACATTAGGGCGGGTCAAATTCTGGCTCAGCGAAATTCGTAAAATACATGTAATTTCAAGACTTTTTCTCCACTACAGCATATACAAATTCTGAAAAAAAGCTGTGCGGACTTTCGTAAATAGATTCATACACATACATTCATACATTCATATTTTATAATTGAGAACAAAATCTATTTACGAAAGTCCGCACAGCTTTTTTTCAGAATTTGTATATGCTGTAGTGGAGAAAAAGTCTTGAAATTACATGTATTTTACGAATTTCGCTGAGCCAGACCTCCAAAAAATTCGTCCATACAAATTGACCCGCCCTAATGCACATACTGTTTTGATTTTTTAAATTTGTTTTTGCTTATATTTTCAAAAAGGTTTACAAAACAAAGTAAGTACTTTGGAACTATAACCCAATATTTTGCAATAGTTTTAAGAATGATTCCCGAATTAAGAGTATTTTTGATTGGCTTAGACAATAATTACAAAGGGCTAAGGCAAAAAATACAAAAACGCAATTTTCTCAAATCTATGAAAATGGAGATACTAATTTTTGTCGTTTTACGGGAGAAGAGATCTGTGGATAAATTTTATTATGTTATCGATTTATCAAAATATGTTGTCCATTAGGACCTATCATTTCTGCAGATCATACTTCTCCAATTTTTTAAATATCAGCGGAAAAATTTTGTAGCTGAAGTCTGTTTAAATATATTGACATATCCTTTGTGATTGTATTGTACTTATCTATATTATAATTACGATAAATTGCAACTCCACCAGAACGACAACTATTTCTCTGAAATTGAGATTTACAAGCGCAATTAGTGATATCGATACTTTCATCATTTTGCATTTTTGCTTCTGATAGCAATATAATGTCACAGATTTGAGTTATAGAATCGGTAAGATCTTGAGAATGCGCATGGAGACTCTGACAATTTAAAAGCAATTACAGAAAAAACTGTTTTCTCTCTATTAAATTTTTTATAGTAATATATTTAGTTTCTAATTTCTTAAAAGATAATCTTTGAAATTCTCGAATTAAATCAACATTAGAAAAATCATTTCGCCTTCCATGATTTTTGTTGAGGGTTGTCTTCAGAGGTTGTGATAATAAGTCCGTTAATACATACTAGTAACACGAGACAAAGCGACGCAGAGAGACAAAGCGACGCAAGGAATGCTTTTTGTCATATTCGTAAACAATCTGCGAATGATCTACCTTGTGACTTATGAATAGTTACAGACATTGCAGGAATTAATGGAAAATGATTTCTTGTAACTGTGGTTGTTTTATTTTTTTTAAGAGGTATGCTACTGTTTTTTCGTAGTATTGACACAGCTCTTTTTCCAACTTGAATCGATTGAGCGTCAGCAGAAGCTTTTATTCTTGTTTTCTGACCAATTT
This sequence comes from Dichetophora obliterata, assembly GCA_963920525.1. NCBI lineage: Eukaryota > Metazoa > Arthropoda > Insecta > Diptera > Sciomyzidae > Dichetophora > Dichetophora obliterata. The sequence goes on from OY986437.1 coordinate 131,304,528, forward strand.
TAGACTCATCGAATACCAGCCAAACTTTTTTAGCCTGGTCATTCTAGTCAATTTCAATGAGCAGTAGTTTACCAATAGCCCCATTTGCCAAACCATCGCTAACATTAATATTTGTTGTTATGAGATAATGTTTATTGATGACAAAAACAATTTCAGAAGGTAACCCACCTGTATCGATGACTTTCAAATTATGCAATTTTTGTTTAAATGCTTGTAATTGTTCATTATTTCAACATCCACTAATGTTATCAATTGCAGAGGAAATTTTGTTATGTTCTATTGCGCGTAAGATAGAATTATTAAATAAATCTACAGAAGCATTACTAAAAAATAATCTTATTCCATTTGGACACAGGCGGCTGGCAGTTCCCTTCGTAAAAAAATCGATTCTCTATTAAATGTAACGCCTTTTGCTCAAGTTTTTTACAATCACCAATCTTCGTTAAAAATGACGAAAACTGCATATTAATTTGCCGCATAACTTGTATCAATTTATAAAATTTAAGTTCCAGCAGTTCTTGAAGTTAGTTCGGGAATATTTTGTTGAGCTTTCAAACAATCGTACATGTGCGACGACTTCATTTCATTGCTGGCTCTCAAATACAACACATCGGCGTAATGGCTGAACAATTTTTTGATGACCTTATGATTAAGCCGTCATTTTCCATATTTAGAGAATTGTTTATAAATTTTAATTAATTACAATATAAACAATTATAAAATGTTTTAAACGTTTTTCATATTAATTTTCTCTAATATTTTTTCCGCTTCGTTGCTGTTCACCCGCTGACGCTTTTAATGAAATGAAAAAATGCGGTAAGTCGGACCGACTTGCGTTCACGTGGCCAACATGTCAGTCCGACCGGCAGAAAAATCCAAAAATTTTTGATTTTCGTCCGACATGTCGGTCCGACTGTCTCATTTGCTTTCGAATGATCGTACATGTCGTCGAGCATGCCCAAGTCATCGCACATGTACGATGGTCTGAAAGCCCCTATTCTCATCAACAAAAGAAAACACGTACTTAGCGATGTTAATGACAATGGTAGTAAGTAGGAGCAACATTTGTTTTGTTATATTTTTTGCTGATTTTGTTGTTTGGATAGTCAATACACAATCCTTTTATATAATAGATTAATGTGATCTGCACCATAGCTTCACGCATTCAAATGTAGGATAGCTAATGCACAATCCTTTAATAGATTATTGTCGTCTTTGCAACATAGCTTCAGTTAATACTTAATATTAAATAAACCCTTATAGTCAACGAAGGTTTTTGGATCAGTTGGTAGTGTATAGGTCTGTCAATCGTAAGGGTGCAAGTTCGATTCTCATTGCTGACAAAGAAATATTTTTATTAATTTTATATTCTCTTGTTACAATTGACACAAAAAGCAACAAAAATTCTAAGAAAAAGGTGTATGGAAAAAAGTGTTTTCAGATTTCACTCAAGCAAATCACAAAAGGAGGCGTAAAAAGCTTCGCTTCAAAAAAGTGGTGGTTTTTTAAGAATTCAGCTTAATTTTCATAGCTTAAACTCTTGCTTAGGACCCAACTCTATAACTCTTAAAAAAATTGGCTAAGGTTTAGAGGTGGTGCTTTTTGATTTAAGTTTTTCCAGACGATTTGTATGGGGAAAAACTTATTTTAAGGGTTCATGAGAAATAGAAGCCTTAAATATAAAAAAATTTTATATAAAAATATACGTATTTACTATTTTTTATCTTCTTGATTATCTTTTGCCAATTTTATTGAGATTTACACAGTGTAGTCACAAGGAAGTGTTAAAGCCGCGAAAATCTGAAAATATTCTATTTATATACTTTCTTCTTTATTTTTTCCAGTTATTTTTTCATTTAACCCTTTTCATTTTATTGGAAAAGAAACGTCATATTACTTTATACATTACATTACATTTGTTTTTCAAATATTAATAAATTTGTCAAAAGCATAAATGCTTTTGTTTTTAGTATAAGCGATTTTTCTTAACTGCTATTGAATTAATAACTAAGTTAACAATTATAAAAGAAAAATAATTTTTACCTCAACATATATAACTGTTACTAAGTCATTAAATAAAATCAATGTACTCACTTGTAATAAACAAACTCTTTCTCTCACTGATCAACAAATTTTGTATGTTTTATTTTAGAGGACAATTTTTTTCACACAGCTGTATATGAGTTCTTTATTCTAAAGAAAACTGTTTTCAAATCGAAATCATGTCTGTTACATCAACCACATATGTATTTTAAGTATCAATGGGCAATTCTTTATTTACAACAAGGATTTTTACATCAACATTGATTTTTTCAAATGTTAAAACGTGCTATTTTCGTATTAACATGAAAAATTTTCATTTAACCCGATGATATTGTTATCAGGAAGATTCGACATTTTAAAGATGACACACGCATTTGCCCACATTCTTTTGTCATTTCATAATTACAACATTATTGTTAATTTTAGAACTATTAAAATTTCGTATTTAACAACACCTATCTTGTTGCATTAAAAAGCTATCTTTTTGGAGTCAAAATAAAAAATTTTTTTTAATAGCCACACAAATTTTTTTAATGTTACAACATTTTTTTTTGTGTCTAGTAATCGGTACATTCTGCTTAGTTATATGGAAATGAAAGTATTGCTTTTGTTATATTTATAAGAAAACACATACTCGTATTACAATATGTATTTTTTTAACTTTCTGAAAATCGAAATTTTGTAACATTGATAAATTACTTCAAAAACATGAAGAAAATATGCCGTTAAAATTTTAAAGCTTAATTCAAAGCCGTTTGAAAGTTGAAAGCTTTGAAAGTTTGAAAGCTGCAGCCGGCTTCCATCAAGCTCAAAACTTAGAACGTGTTTTTCTGAAAACTGCATTTTTATAAATGGCGTGCATCATATCTCAAACATATTTCAACCAATCAATTCGCAATTTTACACACATATACTTTACAATATTTGGAAAAATTTCCGGAACGTGATTTCAAAAAACTATTTAAAAAACTTATGTTGTATTTTCCAAAAATTTACGATTTTCTTTGCATTTAGAGACACTTTCGAAAATTTTATACACACTTTTTTGAGTCATTATTTTTTTGTTGTATTCTTATTATATAAATATTTTATTCTTGAGAAAACTTTATTTTTGGACCTAGATATAAAGTATTGTTGGCCTTAATCAAAAAAAATCGAGTGTCATGGAATGGAAACTTTTTCAGTACAGAAACTATACATGATTTGCCATATTTCGGGGCAAAATATATATATCATCTTCAGAGTATACTACTTACAAAATAAGCCATTATTTTCTTAAACATTATCACATTTTTTATGAACTGCCGTTACAATGTTCCGAACCATATTAGAAAAACATATATTTTCGACGATTTTGTTTTGGAAAATTCGCTTAAGGCCTTAATTCTTTAAATTTCTTTTGAACTGTCTAGCCCCTCATTGAAGGGGGAATCACCCATTTTTAAAGAAACTGATTTAAACACTGACTAAGCGGCAGAATAAATGATCGCATACGATCAATGAAATTAACGCATACACTGCAACTGTATTATATTTTTTGTGGTTTCGTTTTGTTGTGCTTTTGTAATTTCCGTGCGTTTTTACTGGGTTATTTTTGTGTTTATTTTTTTAGATTGTTGATTTTTTTTTACTATCATTTTGTACGTGAACTCATATACAATCATCAAACAAAATATAATATTGTTAAGGTTTCTTGTTTTTCAATATAAGCTAGGGATGTAACGGATGTTAAAAACAATTGTTTTATTAATTGAAAAAAAAAAAATAAAAATTATATCTCAAGTCAAATTCTAATTCATTCAAGATATAAATAAACTTTCAAGTTAAATTCAATTCAAAATCAAAATTTTTTTATCTGTAATCCCCCTTTACTCCGGGAATGAAATTACATACAAATTTCTTCGTAACTGACTATATGATCAATAATTGCTTTAATTAAACAGTTATTCGAAGCTTATTGTTTCGAAAATAAGGGAAATTGGAAAATGTGCCTAGCGACGAATCCTCCTCCTTCTTCCCTTCATACGGATTATTGTTGTATTATTATTTTTTCGTTTTGAATTTATAGCTTTTCGTTTTGAATTATATACCATTTTGTTTGTTGACACGAAATAAATTAAAAAATATTTTATTTGCTTTGTTATTGCCATTTTTGTGAGGTTTGAAGTGCAAGAAGTTTTAACATGTTTTAATTTGTGCTTCCCACTGAACAATACTTACAAGGCGGACTTAGCAAACGTGGTCCATAGCACCTAGGCGATAACAACACAGGAGGTCTGCGTAATTAAATAAGAGGTAACAAAAATGTGGAAATCAAAAGAAATAGAAATGAATGTGACAGCGCTGATAATGAGGATTTACCCAAAAACACCAACGGCTACAGCGGCTTCGCGCAAAGCACGACCATGTTCCATCTCCCGCAGAGTCTCAGGTCGAATAGTTGCGGTGTTCCTAGGCTGTCGTTCATTTTGAACTGCTGCAATTATAGAACAAATAATGAACATTGTGAGCATTTCGTTAACCACTTATTTTAAGTGTTACACAAAGTAGCACAAATAAAGACAGCGTGAAGTAAATAAATGATGTATGCAAAGGATACACAAACACATTTTAACCCCAAAATGTTTTGTGATACGTTTTATAAATGGTGAGAGCAACTTTATTCAAATGAAAAAACATTCCTAAAGCACAATACTTTTAACTATTAAACGGCACGTGTCTATGTGTCTAAAACGGCAAATTTGGTAAGCCTCTGTATGAGCTCGTTCCCATGTGTCAGTCAGACTTGTTAACTTTTAAACGAATCAGCATTGCAAGTTTGCACTACCATAAAATTGATACTATTGTCATTGTTTTTCTGTTTGGTATAAAAGTCCGGCAAAATTCAAGAACAGCAATAAAGTGCTGTGGATTTATGTCATTAACGCAGTGTCGGGCAGCTTTGCACACCAATACTTTCTCATCTTGAGTATGTATTAATGAGCGCTTTAAAGCTCACACTGAAAACAATGTAGTTCTTAAGCGCTTTTTGCAGAAATCTAACTAGGCATTATGGGATATTTTTTTGCACGGATTTGTATTGCGAAATTAAATAAATAAGTAGTGGACGGAATGTCAACAGGAAACAGACCGACAGACGGATAATGTGAAATACAGATAAGCAGATGGAAATGTAAAAAGGCAGGCTAATAGTAAAAAACAAATATGTTTTTTATTGTGCTTATGTTGCTTATTGTGTTTTGCAAAGGCCAAACCGACAGTGTAAGATCAAAGAGTATAAATGAGTAGAAGAGGTCCAGCCACTCAATGTTAAATTTTTTTCAAAGAGATTTTTCAGCCAATTTCGAAAATCTCTTTTAGGACTAGAGAGATTTCGAATTAGAAATTAAAATGTGTGCGCACAAGCGAGTTAGATATATATTCCCTTTCTTAAATGTGCTGGTTTCTTTCTTCCTTTTATGATAGAACGATTCCAATAGAATCGATTGAATTATTATAGAAAAAAAAATGTTTTTTTACATTTTGTTTTCTATATTTTTAATAACTTCGCCTGTGTGCACAAGGGAGCAAAAAGATTGGTTTTTTTTAATGGCCTTGCCTGTTTCTTCCTATTTTGATAAATCGCATTGTTGTCATTCTTATTACATTTGGCTACATTTGGTAAATTGCAAGATTTATGAAAGAAATGAAGCAAAGCAGATTTCTTGCAATTTACCAAATGTAGCAAGTGTCAATGCGTTGCCAAATTTTTTTTTCTTAATAGCTGGGCATTTTTGTTGTACTTTTTTGTAGCTATATTTTGATTGCTGCTGCAAGAAAGATTTTCAGATATTTCATTAGCCGAATAGAATACGGATTTCTGATTCGGCTAATGAAATAATTATTGCTTAGTAATGAGTTCAAAAAATGTTTGTTCATTAAAAATTAAAAGAATGCCCTTTACAAATTTTTCCTATTATTTATTTAGAATATACCTATTAGAAAATTAAAATTAAATTAAAGTTATATTTAGTGTTGTCCATATTTTTATATTTATTTGCAAAATTATACAAACCAACACCAAATATATTTCTTTCAAATCTGAAAAGAAGAGAAAGAAGAGAAATTGATTTCAAAGTATTTCTTTAGAGAACTTTATATATTTTGCGTTATTCAAATTATTAAATTAATTTATGTTCATTTATATTCATGATCACTACTATTAACGCATAGAGAAAAGCGTACAGAAAAGTTGCGAGATATATTGGTACAGCCACATGCAATAGATCTTGCAGCTTTTGTGTTCGCTTGTCTGTAAACGATATCTAGGAAATGCTTGTTAGAATTGCCAAAAAAGCTGCAAGATGTATTGCAGGTGGCTGTACTTGCAATTGTCGTCATTGACGTTGTGAAAGGCAAACAAGCTACATCGTGAGCATTCCCGTCAGTAAAAACGTATTCGTGATCAATTCCCGTCAATAAAAACGTATTCCCGTCAATAAAAACGTATTTGATTGAGCGTTGTGATTATATTTGTTTAAATAAATGTCTGCACTTAACTGCATAGTCAAAAGTTGTGTGGGAGTCAAGGCTGGCCCTGGAATAACTTTATTTAGATTTCCGGAAAATCAGCCGGATCTAATGTTGAAGTGGTGTAACAATTTAGAAGTGCAAAGTTCGCAGCTAAACTCGAATTCACGAGTATGTGTTCGTCACTTCGATACGTCCTGCGTGGGCTTGAAAAGATTAAAACTGGGTGCAATTCCTACTCTTTGCCTTGGTAAGTAAATACATTCAAAAACCTTTAATTTTTTAATTCAAAATCTGAGGGTTGTTTCATTAACTTTTTTTAACTCGAGCTTACTTTAGCAGTATCTATAACTTTTTGCTTTTGTAAAACTTCCAAAGTAAAGTAACTTAACTTCTCAAGATAACATTTATTTCATTTATTTAAAGTTAAAATGTAAAGTTATTAAAACACCCCAACGAATTTATTGATAAAGTAAATTTTAAAATAAATATTGTGAATTTATAGAAGTTATGAAAATTTATAAAAAATTTACGAAATATAATATGGCATGACATTTTTTTAAAAATATTCTGCTAGTAAAATTTTTTCCAGTGAATAAGAAAAAATTTATTAAATAAAGATATTATTGATTAAAAGATTTCAAAGAAAGAAATTTATTAAAAGATATTATTAAAATAACTTTCATAAAAAAATGTCGTGCACACTTTGTCGATTTTTGTCACGTTACGTATCATCTTTGGTGGCTTCTATGTAAGAGCCGACTCTTAGCTTTTACACAGCAGTGCACATTGGGATATTGTTCAAAATAATTTTATGCGGTATATAGTTTCTATTCAAGTTTGTTATTTGATTTTAACCCTGTATGACCATTCGGACATATTGAAAACTATTCAACTTGCATAAAAAATGCATGCATGTTTCATAGATTTTTGCGATGATATTACTGATTAAGACAAAAAACACTTTTATTGTTTTAAATTTGTCTATAAAACGTTTCGTTTTGTATCGTGATTTTTTTTTTTTTAGTAAATATGGACGGAATTATCTAAATATGTTAAATTTGTTTTTAATTACTAAATTATATAACTACTTCACTACATAATTAATTACATAAATTAATAAGTGATGCAAAAATGAAATATGAAAGACTATAAAAAATGCTATTTTCGCTTTTTATTATTTTTACAACAAAAACAACTTTTGCGCCATTTTTTGATGAAGAGATTTTTGGATCATTTTTAAAAAATATTAAAAATTTAAATCCATGGCTAGCGGTACTGTTGCAACAATATTTTTCAAGTACTTTAATTAAACTCTTAGACAAAAGAAGATTGAATAAAATATATTAAAAAAACAACGATATTTGCGTCGAAATTCAAAATTCAGTGTACTAAGATTTTCTATAGTATATAACAATATACTATATATTGTTATATAATATATAGTATATAACAAGATATAACAATGTTATTGGTGAAAATTTAAAAACTTAGTATGCATTAACATACATTGGATAAAAAAATAATATTGAAATATCTTACATTATTAAACGAGCAATATTTGTTTGTTTGTTTATTTGTATGTTTGTAAATGAGTTCTCGAAAATGGCCCAAGTGCTTTCAATAAAATTCTCAATTTCGGTAAATTCGGTAAATATTTTCTATTCAAGTCTATTATTTTATTTTTACCCTGTACGACCCATTAAACAGTTTAAACAATTAAAGACATTAAACAGTATTCAACATCAATATTGCAACAAATTTTGTTTATAGCGAAATAGCGCACATTGGGCTATTTGACCAAAATTTGACCAGGCGGCCAAAATTATTTTTTCGGTAAAAAGTTAAAAATGTTATTATACATTAACATATCTTGAACAAAAAATGCATATTAAAGGTTGCTCATTAGAGACAGACGAAAACAGTTTAGATTTTAATAAATCCAGACTTTAAATTACGTTTTACTAGTTTTCTTGTTTTGTTAAATTTTATCATACACTAGATAATACAGATGAGCTTAGCCTTGACATGCCCGTGCTATACGCACATCAATGCACAAAGCCGTACATACGCAAATGTGTAATACAAAATTGTGAGGGAAGCTCTAATAAAATGCCCATTTATGCATTCCCCTCAGATCCCGTGAGAAGACAGGCCTGGATCGAAACCTGCAACCTGCAAAATGTTAATTTGAAAAATTTGTATATATGTGGCAAACATTTTGATAAGGATTCTGTTGGTCAACAGAGATTAAATAAAATGGCTTTTCCTAAATTTTTCCTAAATGACTTTAAAGAGGGCGAAATTGCTTTCGGGTCTATTGATTTGGAAGAAGTTATTCAAAAAGAAACTGTTTGTGAGAAATGTCACAAGTTCTGCAAGCTTGCAGACTACCACATGAAGCGATCTTCAAAATTTCAACAAGAGCTTAAGACAAGGACTGATGGGTTTGAAAAAGAAATCAACAAGCTCAAGGAAGAAAACTTAATTCTTAAAAAAAAAAATAAAAGAGCTTGAGGATGAAAAGAATACTTTTGCTACCGAAAGTAAACCTCTAACTGCTGCCCAAGAATTTGCAAGCCTGATCACGAGACAAAGTTGTCATAGATATAGCGATTCCGTTAAGGAAATCGCTCAATGTATCAACTTTGTATCGTCGAAGGCTTATCAATTCATGCGGCAGCAGTTGGATTTCCATCTCCCCAGTCGTTCTTCTCTGTACAGTTGGCGACCGGTTAAAATAATCCTCCCAGGGTTCAAAACTTCGGTTCTTCAGAACTACCGAAATATGGCCGCAAAAATGCGGCCAGAAGCCCGAAACTGCGCTCTTCTGATGGATGAAGTAGTTCTCCGAAATGAATTAGAATTCAATCCATCAGAAGACCAGATTGACGGCTTCGTTGACCTGGGAGGAGGACGCCGTTCCAAAGCCCTTGCCAGTAGATTATTGGTGTTCATGGTAAAGGGCTTACTAGACAACTGGAAGTACGTCCACAGCTTCTACTGTACAGAGAAGGGAATGTCTGGGGAGGAAGTTACAGCGAGGCTGATGGAGGTAGCAAAAAGTATTTTTGACTGTGGACTAAGATTGAGGGTGGTAATAAGTGACCAAGGTCAGGCGAATCAAAAATGTTTTTCTACGTTGACAGACCGTTTCAAACAAAATTCCTTTTTGGTAGGTATAAATAAAGTGTACGTGATGTACGACTATTGTCATCTTTTTTAAAGTGTTAGGAATACTTTTTACAGCACCAATATTGAAACTGTAAATGGTGTTGCAAGTTGGGCAGTTATAAGGGAGGTCTACAACATTGACCAATCCAAGTGCCTAAAAATGATGCCTAAGTTGACGGACAAGCATATTGACCCGCAATTGTTTGACAAAATGAGGGTTTGTATGGCTGTCGAAGTCCTTAGCCATTCAGTAGCTTCGGCCATTCGCTTTTGCATTGACAAAGATCTTTTTCAGAACTTTGTCAATAAAGCGAATGCCGAAGCTACTTTAGCATTTGTCAAACGTTGTAATGAGGGCTTCGATTTTTGTGATGGCACAGACCTCGATAGCGACAATCAAAATAGACGCCCAATCAGAAAGGATTCTAATAGAATCGAACAAATAAAAGACTTATAGCTTTCCTTTCCGAGTTAAAACTTCCACAAGGAAAACGAAATTACTGCATCGCGGGTTTGATATTTACATTGAACGCAATGCTATGTTTGGTTGAAGATATGCTTCAAGAACCAAATATTTCTTTTGTTATGCTTGGACGATTAAACCAAGACCAAATTGAATCTTATTTTTCGGTTATTCGATCGCAATTGGGTAATAATGTTAACCCATCAGTTAGAGAAGTTCAATATCTTTCAGCTAGGCTTCTTTCCATGAAGATTCTAACCCATCGTTATAAGGGTCGTAATTCTAATTGCGAAACTGATAACGATTGCATGCTGGATTGGAACTTCAACTGCAAGGATGAATGTGTGCAAGGGACTTCTTCGGATGAGCAATTGACTTCGGGGGAATGAGAGGAGGAAGCATTTGCTGAATTCGAAGAAGAGGATGTGGATGAAACGCCATTAACCGACATAGAAATGGCTGTTGGGCGTTACTTTGTCGGTTATGGCTTAAGAGAGAAGCTTAAGCGTTAAATCAAATGCGAAAGTTGCGAATTCGATTTAGTCAAACTTGACAAGATTCAATTCGACAATGAGCATTTCATTTCGGTAAGAAATTTCAGTAATTATAAACTAGCTCTGAAGAATCAAGATGACAGATTCTTCCAAATATGTGAGCTGCATTTGACAATATATAAGAATATGTTTGAAAAGACTTGTCATCTTCCAAATTTTAAAGTAAGGATTATGGAAGCTTGCTTTGATCAAACGAACCTTTTGCATCCCGATTGGTTTGATGTTGAAGGTGATTGCCTTGATCATAGATTGTGCATTCTAGAGTTTCTTATTTTAGTTTTAATAAGAAAAAACTCTAGATGGATGTGTAAAAGAATTGTTAGTGATGAAGCTAAACGTTTAAAGAATAAAAGAGTTTAACAGATGTTAACAAAACTAATGAAAGTAATAAAGCTAAAAAACTGTTTGTCTAATAATTATTTAAAATTTTTTTTTCAAAATTTGTTCGTTTAGATCTTACACTTTTAGTATAACACTTCTTTTACTGCGCAATATATGATTAAGTCAATTTTCTCAAGAACGGTTCGTAATCAACCTTTTCAAATATATTTTTTCGAAATTATGTTTATAGGTACTGAAATTTCTGTCCGAATATCTCTCAGAATGCATGGTGTCTGTCTGTGTTACTTTCTATGTCTATCTGTCTGTCTGTCTGTCTGTCTGTCTGTATGTGTGTATACTTGTGTTTATGTATGCCAGTCTGCCTGTTTGTCTGAATGTGTGCATACTCTTATATATGTATGTCTATCTGTCTGTTTCTATGCATATCTATCTGTCTGTTTCTATATATGTCTATCTGTCTGTTTCTATGCATGTCTATCTGTCTGTTTCTATATATGTCTATCTGTCTGTTTCTATGTTTCTGTGTTTGTCTGCCTGTCCTATCAAACCTTTGCTGAAATTTATTGCAGTTACCTATCTGATAAATCTACATTAGGCGTTTTGTTTATTCGGTTGGAGCAGCTCGTAAAGTTTCATTTTAATACAATAGCACTTTGTTATTGTATGGAACTGGGAGTTCACGCACTGTTCTAATATTATAAAGAAAATTATCTTTTATTGACCATTGATGACAGAATAACACAAAAATATTTTTCGATTTAAATTGGCAATTGTCTATCATACAAATGAAATCTTTTGATCTTAAAGCCATTTTCTATCAAACAGAGTAAACGTTCAATGTAAGTAGCATCGCGGTACTGCGGTAATTTCGTCCTTGCGGAGTTTTTAAATTGGTTGGGACCCCTGTTGAGTCTCTTGTTTTTTTTATTTATTAGAGGTCTTCTTTTTAGAAGTTTCTTGGAAACTTCGTCATTGGGTCTCACTGTCACAAAAACTAAGCCCTCTCCACAACGTTTGACATCCACCGTCCGTCTGTCCGTCCGTTTATCTGTCCGTCCGTCCGTCCGTTTATTTCAAGAAGCCTCCTAAAAACTGCCAACTAGCCCCAAGAATGAAAGTTTGAGTGTATGAATGAGTGAATGGATGTATGGCTGCTTGGTTGCCTGTATTTTAAGTATTCCTAACACTTTTACTAAGTCAAAATTCCTTTTTGGCAAACTTAACTTTCGCCTGGCCTTTTGCCTTCCTCGCCCTTGACTTTGCCACATTCAATTTTATCCTTGAGCTCTTTAAGGCCCAAACATAATAGGCTCAAGCTGCCTGCAGATAATGTCAAATATCAACGGAAAGCTAGCTCAAGTTCTGTCAAATAATCAATTTGACACTTGATAATTAGTGTTCTGTTTTGCTATTTTATTAATTCAGAGTTCTCTGGTCATACTCAGAGCATTACCGAATTGACTTGAGCATACATAATTCAATCAAATTGTCAATTGAGTCTCGGCCACACACTTTATAAACTTAATTGAAATACTTTCCTTCAACTGTCAAATATAAATTATTAGTTAAGAAACAATTGTAGAATTTTCTTCACAAACGACAGCTAAAAATATGTATGTTGACAGCTTTACAAACGATTTGACCATGTCAGCACAATCGATTTGAAAGACTTGCCAGAAAACTTGAAAAAATCAAAATCTTTTGATTTTCATCAGCACGCTCGACAACTGCCAAACTGGTCAATTGACAAAGCCATACACGTTTTGATTTGAGCAACAACGGACTCAGTTGACGATTGGATTTTATTTTGCATGGCTTGCATTAGTCATAAACACTTTTGACATTTGTATTAACGAAAATTAAATAGCTGCCTTGAGCTGTTGTGGTTTGTACGCATCATTTCTATGCATTCGTATAAAAATTGACGTTACCAGCCAACTTGAGGCTATTATGTTTGGGCCTTTATTTTTCATTAAGTTTTTTCTTTGAGTTTCGATTCTTTTTTGAACCGACCACTGCTTTCAAGAGCTCTTTTACTAGTTTGAAAGCTTTTTCGTAGTATTTCTCACAAACACTTTCTTTTAACACGTTCGCTTCCACCCATCACATATATGTACATATTATATATTGTAAATATTTTGTAAATATTATAAACATTTTGTAAATATTGAATATATTTTGTAAATATTGCAATCCATGTAAATATTATATATTGTACATATTGTAAATATTTTGTAAATATTGTAAATATTTCATAAATATTGTAAATATTTTGAAAATATTTTGTAAATATTTTGTACATTTTGTAAATATTTTGTAAATATTTTTTAAATATTTTTTACATTTTGTAAATATTTTGTAAATATTTTGTAAATATTTTGTAAATATTTTGTAAATATTTTTTAAATATTTTGTAAATATTTTGTAAATATTTTGTAAATATTTTGTACATTTTGTAAATATTTTGTAAATATTGGAATACATGTAAATATTTTAATAAATTGCTTGTATTGCCATAGCCCAATATAAACAATTTATAATAACCAAAGAAGGTCGATTAACTGCAACATGTGAATATATTGTACATATTGTAAATATTTTTTTTAATGTAAAATTTTATTTTGGTATCGAACGTGTTAATAACAATACCCCTTTCAACTTTGTCCTCGTTAGACTCATTACGTGTTTTCCTTTATTTGTTGGGAGCAGAGCAAGAACTAGCAAACACCATGCTCGTACATTAATGGTGTTTTTGTATACACTCGTAGCACGGTGAAAGCGTTCTCGACGTTACTCTACGTGTTCTCAATCAAATGGCCGAGCACGTTATATATTTATATTTAATATTTATACATTTGTATATAATATATTTATTTAATTTGTTAAAACGGCCGAAACAAAATACTAAGTGACACCCTTAACAATTGGTGTTCTGTTTTGATATTTTATTAATTCAGAGTTTTCCGAGCACACTCAGAGTATACTCTTCTCGGAACGTTCGGTATGTGCTCTTTCTCTGAAGAGTGCCCTGCTCCCAACAAATAAACGAAAACGCATATTAAAACTTTTTAAAATTTTCTATCTTCTCTTTTTGGTTTTATCTTTTAGTTAATTTTTATTAAAACAAATCTCTCTTGACCAACAGAAGCTTTTTGTAAATATTAATATTGTATTAATATTTAATACAACTTTGTTTAGTTTTGTAAATATTGTAAATAATTCCTAAATATTGTAATCAATGTAAAATTCTATTCAATTTGGTTCAATTTTGTAAATTCTGTAAATATTTTGTAAATTTTGCAAATTACAAATACTTTGTAAATATTGTAATTTTCTGTAAATATTTTGTAAATATTATTAGGTTAAGTTGTTAGCTTAGGATTATTTACATACGATGAAATTAAATTAAAATGTTTGCCGCTTCAGTTAGTTTGTAAGTTATTATATTAAATAATAAGTTTTTCATTTAGTTTGTAACATATTATATTACATAATAAAGTTTTCATTTAGTTTGTAACATATTATATTATATTACATAATAAGATTTTCGTTTAGTTCTTAATGTATTATATTAAATAATAAGAATTCATTTTAGTTTGTACGTTATTATATCATATAATAAGCCATATAGTTTGTAAGTATTATATTAAATAATAAGATAAACATTGAAATTTGTTTGGAATTTTATTTTTAATTACCTAAAAACCTTTATTGCATCAGCAACTGCATCTGCTACGTTCTTATCTGGTTTGGAAGATACGTTTTTGGTAGTGGTTTGTATATAATTATTTTTTTCAGATCTTTTACTATCTCTTCTTATCTGGTTTGGAAGATATATTTTTGGTGGTGGTTTGTAAATAATTCTTTTTTTAATTAATATAATAATTTGAATAACGCAAAATATATCAAGTTCTCTAAAGAAATACTTTGAAATCAATTTCCGTTCTCTTCTTTTCAGATTTGAAAGAAATATATTTGGTGTTGGTTTGTATAATTTTTCAAATAAATATAAAAATATGGACAACACTAAATATACATTTAATTTAATTTAAATATTATAATAGGTATATTCTAAATAAATAATAGGAAAAATTTGTAAAGGGCATTCTTTTGTTCTGTTAATGAACAAACATTTTTTGAACTCATGATTAAGCAATAATTATTTCATTAGCCGAATCAGAAATCCGTCTTCTATTCGGCTAATGAAATATCTGAAAATCTTTCTTGCAGCAGCAAACAAAAATATAGCTACAAAAAATTACAACAAAAATGCCCAGCTATTAAAAAGAAATAAATTTGGCAACGCATTGACACTTGCTACATTTGGTAAATTGCAAGAAATCTGCTTTGCTTCATTTCTTTCATAAATCTTGCAATTTACCAAATGTAGCCAAATGTAATAAGAATGACAACAATGCGGTTTATATTCAAATAGGAAGAAACAGGCAAGGCCATAAAAAAAAACAATCTTTTTGCTCCCTTGTGCACACAGGCGAAGTTATTAAAAATATAGAAAACAAAATGTAAACAATATTTTTTTTTTCTATAATAAGACCTTCAATCGATTCTATTGGGATCATAAAAGGAAGAAAGAAACTAGCACATTTAAGAAAGGGAATATATTTCTAGCTCGCTTGTGCGCACACATTTTAATTTCTAATTCGAAATCTCTCTAGTCCTAAAAGAGATTTTCGAAATTGGCTGCAAAGCGACATCGCTCTGCCGCTGCAGCTGCGCTTCAAGTTTAGGACATCTCTTGCCACATCTAGGACATCTCACCGAGATTAAGGAGAAAAATTTAACATTGAGTGGCTGGACCTCTTCTACTCATTTATACTCTTTGGTAAGATGCTTTCATTATACGTACTTGGAACTGTTCACTATATGATATGATATGTGGACATGACGCTTTTAAATAATTATTTAATTTCTCCATCAAATGCCCCACAATTACCTTATATTGGCCATGCAAATTATCGTAATGCCTTGTAATTCATAATTTTTTTAATTTTACCTTTTTAATGCCGCGCCATTCCGTTATTTTCTAAAAATAAAAATTTTTTCATAGTCCCCTTTCACATTGTTCAAGAATTGAATTCAATTTTTTTGACGTTCTCTTTTGGACTTGACGAAAGCTTTCACATTTGTCAAGAATTGAATTCAATTGCTTGTTTCAGTACATCAAACGCACGCCGATACACAAAAAAGAAAATGAAACAATCTGCAAAAAAAGCACAAAAGGAACACGAAAAAGTTGACGGTACAGAGACACCGGTACCGTCAACTTTTTCTCCCTTTCGTCGCTTCCGATTTGCGGCGAATTGCCTACAAACTATGAAAATTGAATTCAATTCTTGAACAATCTGAAAGGGGTCATACATACTTCCAAAAATTTTACATACATAAAATTTTATACAGTGTAATCTTACGTTGTTCTGTGTCGATGAACAATAACAGCTTAAGTCTTATTTCAAAGTTTCCAGAAATCTTGCTTCAAAGTTTTCAATCGCCATATAAGTTATATGGAAGGGTCTTTTGTTTTTGCGTCATATCTTTGGCTAAGGTCATGCTAGAAGTTCTAGATTTTATGTGTTCATAATGATATATACGTGGAGCACAACTATATCAATAACTCAGTTCTGTCTTAAATCGACTTAAGCTATTATTGCTTATCGACACAGATATAATATAATATATTCAAGGAACACGCAAGCGCAGATCTTATCTGCTTGTCATTCACTTGAACACTGAAGCTTTGATCGTTCTGTAGGTGAGATGAATACATTCCAGTAGTTTGCGGCATCATTGACGAACTATTCGTGATGATTTCTTAAAGGAAGTTTCTGCATGAGCTGCTGGACTTAAAAAAAATTCATACAATATATAATATAAAGTATAAATATATATAAAGCAGCGGTTTTCAGCGCCTCACTTTTTCCACTCTATTACAACTTGAAGATAATCATGATTGTTGTGATTCGCCGAATCGTTCAGAGACTAAACTGCAACAATACAGCGTTTCACTTCTTCAACGTTTCGGTATAACATTCTTTCACGAGTTTTATTACACGTTTCGATTTTAATTCCTTGACTAATTTTCTTTATATTACTGTCTACTTTTCGTTAACGAAACTTTATCAATATTTCGATATTGGGTTAGTGCATGATAAATCCCGACGTTTCTGCATTGCGTCTTGCACGAATTTGGAACATTTTTATGAAATTTTAGTCAATGAAATGTATGGCCAAATCAGCATGTTTCGTGAAGGATCAAGAAAAATCGTACCTGATTCATTTCTTCAAGACTGGAACTACTGGGATATTTTACTGCACAAACACAATCTCAAGTGTGCAAAGCTGCCCGACACTGCTCTAACGCATATTGAGCGTAATCAATAAAACGTAAACAATTGCTTTTACTTGGAACTTCCAAGGCATTGCTTACATATGATATGTATTCAAGCAATTGTTTTTTCTTCAACCAATGCCGTATTTCCAAAGTTAGGGAAAAGTTAATGATATATTTTAAGACATTGCTTATAAGCGACTCAATGTCCCAAGGAACTGCTTGAGCAAATTTGGTTACCTACCCCGTGCTTGAGTTTGTTAATGTTTGTTTTTGTCACTAGCTGCTTTCAAATGAGAACATTAGATAGAAAAAGTTTTAAAAAAACGAGAAATTGCAGGGATGAAAATTTTCGGAGAGATGAAGATTTATCGTTTTAATAGCGAAAAATATTAAGGGTTCTCATCTAAGCATGTAACTGACCCGCAAACATTGTAAACCTTGTGAACTTACATGCGCGTAAGCTATCTGTCAAAATTTGTATGGGTGTGATTTAACGTAATTTCCGAGACTATTTTGTAGTGTAAACTAGCATGTAAATATACACGTGTGAATGAAGGTTGCCTTTGGCGCTAATCATCACATATTTAAAGTAATTGAAGTAAATATGACCATGTTTTATTTATTTTTCTGTGTTAATGAAGGTTTTTAAAAGGTTTAAAATTTAAAAAAGTCATAATGTTGTCACAGCCGCAGCCCCCATTTTGTCGACATTTACGCTATTTACACTTTATCGCTCATCAAAAGTTTAAATGCTATACATGTCTACATGTTTAAATGCTTTGATGAGAACCCTTATTGTCAATTTTGTCACTAACCAGGATCGAATGCTTAAAGAACACACATTCAATTCGCAGGCAAAAAAAAAGGAACAACCCTGCGGTTAATGTGCTCAAAATAAAATTAACTGTGATATTGATAAAAAATTTTTGTTAATCTTCAACAAAGCTATATTTGTTAAATTGAAAAAATTTTGTAGATAAAACATAGAATTTTTATCAATTTCACTAAAAATTTATCGAAATGAAAAATATTTTGTCAAGATAAATTTTGTTAATTTTATAAAAATGTTTTATTATATTGATAAAAAATTGTTAGTTTATTTTACGGTAACAAAAGTTTTATCATATTGATAAAAATTTTTTTTAAAGGATATTGACAAAAATTTATCAATTGAACAACAATTTTTGTCAAATTTGATAAAATCTATGATTGATTTCTTTCCTATTGATATATGATAAACATTTTATCAATTTAACAAAAAAATTTTTTATGTTGATAACTTTTACTCAATTTGAATATACATTAACAAATTATTTATCATATTGATAATGCTGTTATTAATTTTGAAATCGATTGACAAAATTTTATCAAATCAACAATGCAATTTTCTTGATATGATCAAATTTACTCAATGACAAGAACATACGCTTAACCATTTGTAATTTCACCACTTCTTTTTGCGCGTTACAAGAAAACTTTGGCAGAGGGGCAAATAACTTAAATATAATTAAATATACGTATATTAAATATGCTTTTAAAGTTATTTCAAAGAATTTTACATAAAAAAAGTGAAAAAGCAATGAATTATTTGGATAAATAGTCGAGCAGCACGTGAACTTAAAAAAAATAAAAAATACAACTTTTGGAAAATATAGAGGGTAAGTTGGAAAAAAAAATTAATTATAAAAACAAAAACTTACATTTAATTTTTTTAGAGAGTGAAATAGACAAAGGTGCCTTAAAAATTAATATTATTTTAGAATTTCAATACTTTACAATCTTCAAAGAGCACTGCTCTCTTAGAAAAAAGAGCATACGTTGACACAGATGCAGGAAATTCCAGAAAATTTTGGCGTGAGGGCTCTATCTTTCTGGGTAAAGGAGCATTCGAAGATAATCGTTACCAAAGCAAAAATTTTAAATATGAAGATATCGGACTAAATCCTATGAAGATATAGGAACAAATTGTTAATGGCAAAGATTTATTCCTAGTTTAGTGTCATATTTTTTAAAATTAAAAATAAATGGTAAAATAAGATATTTTTCAATGTAAAGTTAAGTCTACTACGAAAAATATTTTTCATTTTTTAAATAGAGAAACACTGTAAGCACCGTTTTATGTGTCAAGTAGTTGTCAGAACAATATTAAAGTGGAATATGAAAAATATATATTAAGGTATCAGCTAGTTATTGTAATTCAAATTAGGTAAATTAGCGGAAGCAATATTTTAGATTCTTTTAACTTGCTACGTTATTCGTAACACCCGTCACAAAAAAAAAAACAACAAATAGTTATGTAAGTACAAAAATTGTAATCCAATACTAGCGTAACTATACAAAAGTAAGGTAATGCTTGCAGCTTATTAATTTTCAATATAATTTATTCTCATTGTTTTTGTAGATCCTCAATTTAGTTCGACAAAATTGTGTAACACCCGTCACACATTTTTTTTCTTAACTATTACATCTCGATAGTTAGGTAAGTTTGTGTATATTTGAATAATTCTATTATTCTTTCATACCCTACACCTAATAAAATTTTGTGCAAATTTTTGGCACCCTCAACAGGATAGGAAAGAATAAATATGTAAGAAAAAAAATTTTTTAATATAACACGTTTTAAAAACAAACTAAAAAGTATAAAATAATTTCTCCTAGAGTGGGCTTTTAGTTCAACTAAAAACGTGGGGCGCTAGTAAGAGAATAGTGAGAAGTGTTTTAACAATTGTAATACGTTAGTGATCGAATGGTTTCTGGATGGATTTCATCCTAAGGTTGGTGATGCAGGGTTAATATTCTCTATAGCATGCGCCCCACGTTTTTAGTTGAACTAAAAGCCCCACTCTAGGAGAAATTATTTTATACTTTTTAGTTCGTTTTTAAAACGTGTTATATTAAAAATTTTTTTTCTTAATATTTATTTTTTACTTTTTAGTCTTGTATTACTTACTCATTCTGTTTGTTTACAAAATTTCAATATATTTTAAATTGCATTTGTCTCTTTGACCATTGCAATATTTTCTATATCACTTTTTTTAAACTTTTGCATTTGTTTTTTTTCTTTTTTTTCAGGCATTTCTAATACGCACAACACTTTTTCTTGAAAATTTATAAATCAAAATTTATAGAAAATTGTTTAAATTTCGTCAAAAACTTCAAAAAATTCTAATTTTCAAAAATTCACCACTTAAGGTGAAATTTAAAATTGTCAATGAGCTTTTCAGTATTTTTATTTGAGGTTATGATTTTGTTTTTTACGTGTCCAGTAATATATTTCATTCTGTGATATTTTCCTTAACCACCTCTTGCTCGAAATAAATGTTTTGATACAATTTTAGCTCAATCGGGCCAGAAGTGTTGGAGATATAGGATTTTTATTGATTTGTGAGCGGTAAAAGGGGGAATGGCAATTTTTTTTTTTCCTAAATTATATGTGTTGTCATCCAGTTGTGAGCTATATTTTAAATTTCAAAACCCTAGTTCATCGGAAAGTTGCTTAAAAATGGATTACAAGATTTGTACGGGACATACATACATGAAGTGAAAAAAAAAACGTGTTAATAAGAAGAAATTGAGACTTTTTTTGGAAAAAGAGAGAGCAAGAGACAACCAGAAGAGAAAAAAATGTAAAGCTTTATGCACTTGTCTGGAAACAACATTGGATACGGAGTAACAGCATATTCCAAACAACAGAATATTGCAATATTGCAAGATATCATATCCTATGACTGTCTCCTTTAATTTAATTAGTTTTAAATGTTTCTTTTATTTCTCCTGTAACTCCCGTCACAATCTGTGTAACACCCGTCACATATTAAAATATTTAATAAAAATTTCATAAAACGTATTTTTAATTTTTTTTTTTTAATGCAGGGTTAATTGTCAAAGATTATTTCATTGAGAGTAATTTAAATAATTACTTTGATAATTCTAGTTTGGCTAAATTTCACATACATTAAAAGTGAAGTCAGATTTTACAATGAGTACTTGTAACACCCGTCACAGGTACATTTATAAAAATTACACAAACATTAATCATGATTTTGAAAGATTTTTTCCACGTATGCATACACAAGCATAAAAGAAATTTTCTTATGACTGCAAAAAATTTAAACACTTTTATATATTACAATATATTGATATTTAAAGGCGTGCAAATGTAACACCCGTCACTGCGGAATTCTCCTAAATAAATTCCATATTTTTAGAAATTAAGTTTTTAAAATGTGTGTCTATACAGATTCAGAAGATGACATAAAAGAGTAATAAGAGTCGATTAAAATGGATAAGCACTATTTAACTACTTCAAAGCATCGCTATTTTAATATTTCTGAGTCATCGTCCACCAAGGAAATTTTTAAGAATTGGATACACTTCAAAAGTCTTGGTTTTATATTAGCAAGTAAACTTAATTTCTTAATTAAAAAACTTTTAAAATAATTTTGAATTTTTTATTTACATATTATGATTTCAATATTCTGCATCCTAATTCAAAAAGCTTTGTATAAAACTTTCCAAATCAGTCCACTGAACTTTTTAAAATTATTGAACACATAATAAAGGATCACAGCAGTCTGTAAAATCCATCAGAAAGTTAGTTTAATGATATATAATTAATACTTTTGTGTCTACTATTAGATATATTAAAGAATAAATTGGCTTATATGAAAAGTTACGATACTTACCCTGCAGGAAAATAAATTAACTTAAAAGTAGTTTAAAATTACTAGTTGAAATTCTAACTTTTTCTCTTGTCACCAACTTACTTTATTAACATTGCGTTGTTATCGGAGTAAGTCAATTGTCGTACTGTGCATGTGTTTTCAACTAACTTGATAGTAATTTAAAGTAAACTAGTTAAAAAGTACTTTAATTTCAAATAATTTAAATGTAGTTTAAAGTCAACTTACTTAAAAGTACTTTATTTTCAAATACTTTAAAAGTAGTTTAAATTCAACTCAGTTAAAAGTACCCTATTTTCAAATTATTTAAAATTGGGTAATTTTATGCTACTTGACTACTTTAAAAGTAATAGTCTTTAAAAAATTCAGATTTCTTCAAAATAGATTCTGTTTTCTTTAAAGACACTCTGCGTGAAAAATACCCTTTCTGTCAGCCTGGAAAGCCTTTTGAACAATGCCTTCTTTGCCTTTCTCTTCCATAGATCAGAAGGCGTCTAGTGAAAGGAAAAAGAAAGAAAAAATTACAAATTCTTGTAAATAAATAAAGTAGTTTTCTTATAAATGTTTACGTTTTAAAGATGGGTAAAAGTTTTTGAAGTCGTTAAGCCTCTTTTAATCGTGGGACCGTGGATTTCCCCTCATCAGAGACGTCACTGCTCAGTATACAGAAAAAATACAATTTATGAAATTAACTTAGCAGATAAAATTTTTCTGCATATATAATTTCACATAAACGTTAGGTGCCCATTATTTTTAGAAATTTTCTTTTTACAAACATGCTTCGTCGATAAGGAGGCGTGGCAGGTATATATGTTCTTGATCAGCTTCAACTCCTGTGTGATTTGGCCTTGTCTGTCTGTCCGTCTGTGATCACGATATCAGCCGTAATTTTAGAGCTATCGTAACGAAATTCAATGTATGAAGAAAGACTTCATTTAATTGCTGGATCATTTTTTGATCTTCTGATCGCCACGATGGACATGCACTTGTGTTTTCACGTTTAATTTATTTTACTTCACTTTCGAGTTTGCAACATTGATAAGTTTTCCTCTTTCTGTTTCTTAAATTATCTTTTCAATGCATTGAATTTAATTTTTTAATTTTATATTTAAAATCTTAATAAATTAATTTATGACTTTCATTGTAATACATTTTTAAGTTCGACTAAATAATAATCTTAGCATGTTTTCATAAACTTTTTAATAAATTTTTATCGAATCAACAAAGGTTTTTATTGTTTTTCGTGCTCTGCATTGTTCATATTGATAGTTGGTTTATCAATTTAACGAAACGGTTTTGTTGTTAATCAACAAAAGGATTTTAGGCTTTTATCAGATTAAAAAAAAATTTTTGTTGGACGTATAGTGACAAAAATATTGTCAAATCAACGTGATTTTTATCAATACCATATATTTTTTTTATTTTGAGTGTAGCACTACTACAAAATTTGTGTGTTCGCTAGCCCCTAGGTAGCCGGTACTATACCTAGACAAAAACTCGTAAATTCAACAAATTTAGAATTAATTTTAATTTTTTTTTTTGCATTTAGTTTGTGCTCAACAAAACAAGTTATTTAATTTTACAGCAATCGAGTTGTTAATAATACCAACAATTGTTAATGTAACAATGGAAGTATTTAAAATAACTAAAACAAAAATCGTAAATATAACAAGTAGCGATTTACCAAATCCCTCTTTTCCTTGCGCCTGTTGCTTTAACTTCTCCTTCTCTATACCCTCCAGTTCCTTTAGTGTGAACAATGAAATTCCTAGCTGATCCTCGCACGAAAAGGCTGCTCCATGCGTCTCAGCCAACGACGAGCTAGCTGCACGCTTTCCTCTGTATTTAGATTGCAGAAGCTATCTACTAAATGTTCCTGTATCGACTTGGGCAGACAACATTGTTTATCTTGGTGCGAAAAGCGTTTGTCCGTAAAGATCATGATACTGAAGTCGGTTTTGCCACGCAGCCCTCGACCCACACATTGCGCTGCATGTAGCATGGCATCGCATGTTAGGAAATCATTTTCACGTATTTGGAACTGTTCACGCAAGTAGTCGAGGCGCGCTTTCAGGATGTGCGACTGCGTGTAAGCGTAGGGAATGCCAAACATAAGCAAGGCGCGGCCGTAATGATGATCAAAATCTACACCTTCTGTAATACGTAAACGTGTCTTTATGTATTTCAGAAAGCGGCTTAAGAAACTCAGGAAATGATCGGCGTTGCGTATGTTGCCGGAAACACCCTCTTAGCACATCGCCGGGTAAAATAGGATTGGCCATCACCATATCAGTTTCGCGTTGTACAAAGCATCTTTGAGACCCTGCACCATGCGTAGGTAGATATTCCTCATTTAAGCGCTGTAGAGGCCAACGGGTAGCGTAGATTCCTTGACCTATTACATTATATATCAAATCAATATATTACATAATCTTATCTTAATACTTACAATTTATTTAACAGGAATTAATATATTTACGAAGTTTATCCTCACTTTTGACGAATTTCTTGTTTTTTGTTTATTTTGCCACCGAAAACAAATGCAAAAACACTGTTTAGGCCACAACCCTAAAGGTTAAAGAAAGTAATAGATTAACTTACTACTTTATCGACTCGTTCTAGTATCGATTCTCGATACTTTACTCGATACTCGATACTTTTTTTTACTTGGTCACAATTGATTTCGGAAAGTAGTAAACTTCATTTTTTAAACCCGTGTTTAATAAAATATTTCCACTAATTAGAAACAAATAATCACTTATTGATTATCAGCACGCAATCACTAATTGATTGCCACAAACATAAATATAGTTTTCTTTAACGTTCCTGTATATGCACTTCTTGCAATAATTGCAGCAGCCATCTTTGCATATTTATAAGTAAATATCACCTATTGAAGATTTGCCTAACAAATAACACGTAAGAACTAAATATTGTACATTTTTTCTAAGCTAACTAATTACTAGTGTTTTCTTCTTATTTTGTTTTTCTCCGTTTGCATATAAACCGAGCACCAATTGCCCGCAAGTTATATGCAAACAATAGCCTAACTTACCAAGATTTGCAGCTAAAGGCCAGCGCTCTTTGGTGAATCATAACTTCAACGGAACAGACCCAACTGATCTGCTCAAACACTTTAAACGAACAATTTTGCAGTTGCCATAACTATTTTATCATTTAAATGGACCAACAAATATTAAAATGTTCAAGCAACAAAGTTTTTGTTACTCTTACAAATCTAAAATTTTAACATCTTTAATTTTTTGTTAACCTAACAAGTTTATTGTTGTAACAACAAAACTTTTAATAAATTTATCTAAATGCGAAATACTGTTGTATCTACTAAAATTTTTTTGGAGGTGTAGTTCCATTTTTCGCTAGTTGACAGTTAAAAAAAACCATAGGCAAAGTAAAAGTATTGTTTAGTCTAATATTTTAGTTTAATATTTGATTCATGTTGCTCAACGAAATTGAAAAGTTTTATATGTCATGTTTCTTGGATAACCTTTCAGGAAAAGTTGGAAGGATTCCATCTTAAAGTGATAAAGAGACATTTACCACTGTATCTTTTGGAAGCTTAAGGGTACCCTGCAGTGAAAAATCGTACTAGTTATGAATTTAACTAGTTAACTCATAAGTTAAAAAAAAACTAGTCAAAAAAAATACTACATGTTAAACAAGTGAATCTTACTAACCAAAAAGTTACTAGATAAGTTACTATCTGTATTCCAGCTAGTTCAAAAATACAAGCCGTTTTACTAGTTATAAAAGAACTAGTTGCTTAATTTATAGTTAACTAACTAGTCACATTTTGATTAGTTTCAAAAATACCAACTTTATTTCTAGCTCATAACTAAGTAGTCATAAATGTACTAGCTTCTTTACTAGTTGCAAACTAACTAATTCTGCATAAATTTGTAACTTTATGACTTGTAACATGAAATTAATTGAATTTCTATTGTAAAAATATTAAGGTAATTTGACTACACCGTGAGTCTGATTCATATAAACTTTATTTAACTATTTTAACATTTAATAAAAACTTTTTAGTTATATTTATATGAAAACACATACTGGATGCATTTCGGGATGACTTTCGTCCCATCATCAGCATTTGCCACTGTATTGTAAGGACTAATAAAAATAAAAAAAAATATAAAAAATAAATTGGCTATTTCAGCCCAAGAAAGGACTGCAAGGTTCTATTGATAAATTGTGTTGTGCGTGTTATTAAATGTTTGAACACAAATCATCACGAACTGGACCTACGAGTTTAATGCCAACTCCGAACGGCTTATGTTCTCTAGAAGCATTACATGGCAGTTTTTACTCTCTGAGGTTTACCTGCAGAGAGGTGACGACCAAACAGAAAAATTAATTCAATTGAAAAAACATTCTGTCAGCTGGATTTGAACCTGAGCTACCGCGGTTCTTTAGCCTAGGGGCCACGCACTCTATCCACTAGGCTATGGCCGCCATAATAGGCCGCCGTTAGGACTAATACACAACATCTTATTTAAGCCGCAGAGATGGAGAATGACTTGTAAGAAACTTTTTAAGTAGGCGCGTCCAGATGGTATCCATGGCAAAAAAAAAACTTTGCGTAAACTCGTTTTCCTCGAAACAACGCTTTTCGACCTCGTTGTAAAATAATATTTAATCAAATCTTTTATTAAAAAATAGGAAAAAAGCAAGAGTTACTCATAAAAAAATTGTTCAGTCTTTAAATAAGGTGTGACTATATTCACTTCCTTAATTTTTTATTTTTAGGCAATTAATTTTTAAAATAAACAATTACTTAAAAACAGAAAGAAAACTGACTTAATTCATACACAGTCTTTAAAGGTAATATATCAATAAACGCAAAATCAACGAAATTTTCGGTTTCAAGACTCAATATATACACGAGGCACAAAACTCAAATTTGTGTTCTCCGCAGACACTTTTTTTGCATTTATGGCACGAAGATTTAGTCATCCTCCGTTTATTGGACGGACAGATGCAGCATATTTTGCGCTTTTTTGCCGGTTCAATTTCTTTTTGAACATTTGTCTCCGAATTACGCAAAATATTTTGAATATTTGCCTTTATTGAGGTTCTCAACGTCGGTGTCGGTTTTTCGGTTTTTGCCCTTTTGAAAACATATTTTGCGTATATATCACGTAGCTGTTTACTAATGCAATGTTTAGATTGCCGAAAAACGCACACAATGGACATCTGTTGATTTTTCGAGAACTTGACATAATACTGCACATTTGGTCCAAAGTATCGACACCGCCTTTTGTTTGATTGTAAAATTCTACCATATGGGGCTTATCCGTCTTTGGATTAACTGTTCCCTCTATTGAAATCACTGTAGTTTTTAATTATTTTATTCAAGAGTAGATTTTGCATTCAAATTCAATCCTGAAAAATTTTAATAGAAATTATCCTTACTCAATTTGTAAATTTATCCAATAAATATTTTTACTTAAATAATTATTGCCTAAATTCCACGACTTACAACAGGTTATGGGCCATTGCATCGCAGTAGTAATTGAGTGGCAGTAATTAAGTGAACTAAAAGAAAAAATTTTTTTCAACTAAAGAATACTGCAAGGGTATTAAGAAAAATGGCTTCTGAATCGAAGTACACTTTTGAGAAGTTAAACGGGACCAATTACTTTATATGGCGATACAAGGTGGAAAGATTAATTAAAGAAAAAGGTGTTTGGCATGCAATAACTGAAAATGCGTCAAGTCCCATAACACCAGCGTGGACGCAAAAAGATGATATGGATATTATCCAAAGTTAATATACCAAACACAAAAGTCACTTAATTTAGTCCAAACACAAAAGTCACTTAATTTAATCCTTTATTTTATTATGTACAATTTTTACATTAGACACTGAGTACGAGTAACGGCCACGGGTTCACAAAGACGACTGGTTTATTAAAATTTTCTTTATGGTAACATGGACCATGCCACCATAAGGCATTAAATATGTATTGCAGCGCACAATACACGGTAGCCGCGGCGCACATAGTCAGCACCAACAACACGAATTTATTCACGTCCATGGTTATACTTTTTCGCCAATGGAAGCGATCATTCTTTTTATTGGCCCGTCTTATTATCAGCGCTAACAATAAGACGGGCGTACGACGGAGCGGGGATGGTTGGTGCAATTAATCCAGTCATCGTACTGGCTGTCTATTCGTCTGTGTGTTGGTTAGCTACTCCAACACACAAACTACAGCGCGAAATAAATGACACTTATTTGTGCGTCATTTATTTAAATTATGTGCGATCCCACACAAGCACATGATCAACAACCACCGCTGCCACTGATCGTTGACTTGCCCCGCGGTCTCATCGTCGCGATCGACAAGCATGACATACCGTCAGTATAACAATGCGACGCTCAGCTTGAGCGTTCAAGCCTTGAGTTACAAACTAACAATGTTTATCTTAACGGCTCAAATAACCACTGTGGCGATAATGGCAGCAACAATGTACAAAGTT
Source organism: Dichetophora obliterata (assembly GCA_963920525.1). Taxonomy (NCBI): domain Eukaryota; kingdom Metazoa; phylum Arthropoda; class Insecta; order Diptera; family Sciomyzidae; genus Dichetophora; species Dichetophora obliterata. The sequence goes on from OY986437.1 coordinate 131,333,151, forward strand.
TACATTGCGATTAATATTAAGAGCTGCAGTGTCCACAGTAGCAACAAAGTTGCGCGTGGCTAGGAATTTGCTTGGGTCATCACTTGAGTCACGAACCAAACTAAGCTAACCCAATTACGTTATCAGCAAGGGTGCTGTATTACGACAAAGTGTCGCCAAAGTCTAGCGGAGCCGAAACACGATTACCAGGAATTTGCGAACTAATGTGAACCCGCGTACGTAGGGGAGGACGGTACAAAGGGTACCGCCACAATGAGAAGGCGCATACGACGATTGCACTTAATCTCGAAGATGAGCAGATTCAATACATTCGCAATTGTTCGACGGCAAAGGAGGCATGACTGAAACTAAAAGAAATTTATGAGAAAGACAGCACCAGCAATCGCGTAAATATCTTGCGTACAATAATGAAGCAGCGACTAGAAGAAGGTGGTAATGTCGAGAAACACATTAATACTATGAACGAGTTGTACCAAAAATTGTTGGCATTGGGTACTGAATTGAAACCGGAGGTGTTTATGAGCGCAACGTTGTTGGAGTCTCTGCCACAAAGTTATGATTCTTTGATCACTGCACTTGAGGTACGAGAAGAAAAGGATTTGACCGTAAGCTTGATCACTACAAAGTTAATTGATGAGTACAGGCGTCGTGAGGAAAGACAAAAAGAGCGTGCAATTGCATTAAAGATTAGTCCATCGGCAGGTAAATTTGAAGTATCTTGCTATTTTTGAAAAATAAGGGGCACTTAAAGAAAAATTGTGCTAAATATAAGAATTGGTTGCAAAAAGGTAGTCAAAAGGGCAACAGCCAAAAGGAAAATTTAGTAGAATGCGGCAACGATAACCAATTTCTATTTTTAACTTCTACTACAGTAACTGATGATTGGATAATTAATTCCGGTGCAACATGCCACATTATCGGATATAAAGAAATTCACTGAGTTTAATTTGGATCATCGTAAAAAAGTAGTTGTTGCAAATGGTGAACAAGTTACTGCGTCTGGAAAAGGAACAATTTGTGTTAAATTTGTTAACAAATTGGGGAACACTAACTCAGTGAACATCACAGATGTGTTGTACTCTCCAAGCATTACAGGAAATTTAATTTCAGTAAAGCGTTTGACCGAAAAAGGATATACAGTAAATTTCAATGATCGTCAATGCGTTGCAGATGTTGTTGGCAATTTGTACAAGTTACGGGTTTTGAATCAAGCATACGAAATTGAAAGTTTTACGACCAAATGTGTTCATCACTGGCATAGCATTCTTGGCCACAGAGATATCGAAGTTGTAAAGTCATTAGCATCCGGAAAATTAGTCGATGGTGTTAAATTTGAAAAATGCGAAGATGAATGTAGAAACAAACTCAATTGCGAAATTTGTTTAAAAGGAAAAATGAGTCGAATGAAATTTCCACAAAAATCAGAAAGTCGTGTTAAAGAAGTTTTAGAATTGGTACATTCGGATGTATGTGGACCCATGCAAACAGCATCTTCATCCGGAAAAAGATACATACTTTCATTGATGACTATTCCAAATATACAGTTATTTATCTTTTAACCAATAAATCAGAAACGTTCGGTAAATTCAATGAATACGTCGAGATGTGCAAAAACATATTCAGGAAGAAATTAAAGACAATTCGAACAGATAATGGCGGTGAATATGTAAGCAAAGAATTTCAAGTATATTTGAAACAGCAAGGCACACAGTGTCAACGAACGGCACCATACAGCTCACAATAAAATGGGGTGGCCGAACGGAAAAACCGCACACTCGTTGAGATGGCACGTATGATTTTTGACGCCAAGATGGAAAATAAATTTTGGGCAGAAGCAGTAACAATGGCAAACTATGTTCAAATTCGTCTACCGGCAAGAGAAATCGAGAAAACTCCACATGAATGCTGGTTCGGCACTAAACCAAGTATTGAATATTTTAGACGTTTTGGTTCGAAGTGCTATGTGTGTATGCCAAATGAAAGAAGACAAAAACTGGATCCAAAATCAATTCAAGCAATTTTGGTCGGTTATGACACAGCAGCTAAGGCATACAGATGTTACATACCATCAACACGAAAAGTCATTATCATTCGAAAAGTGAAATTCATCCACAAAGACAGCGATTGGAATATCGATCAGAGCGAGGAGGAGACAACTAACATTTTCGAAGATCAGTTCGATAGATAGTGAAATCACAAGTGAAATGACTTGTGAAAATATGACAGATAATTTAGCTCGGGTAAATAATGAAGAAAAAGATTATTCAAATCAACACATTGCAGAAACAAACAGTTCAGAAACAGTTCGACAATCAAAAAGAGTAACGAAAGGTATTTCATCGCGCAGATTAATCGAAGAAATCGACTTCGTTCATCAAAACGGTTCGGTAGAACCTAAAACCTACAACGAAGCTATCACTTCTGACCAAAAAGAAATGGGCAATGCGAGATGAAATAAAATCACTTAAGGACAATTGCACTTGGGAGCTTGTCGAACTACCAAAAGATCGAAAAGCAATTGGTTGTAGATGGGTTTTTAAGATAAAAAAGAGCCCATCTGCAAACATTCAGCAGTTCAAGGCAAGATTGGTCGCTCAAGGTTTTTTACAGAAGTTCGGCACAGACTACTATCAAGTTTTCGCCACAGTTGTGAAGCAAGCGACATTTCGAACTTTGCTAGCTTTGCATCAAAGAACAATCTAAAAGCCATTCATCTCGATGCAAAAACAGCATTTCTAAACGGAAAACTGGACGAAACAATTTTTATGAGACAGCCACCTGGATTTGTTGAAGAAGAAGAAGAGAAGCATGTTTGCCTCTTGAGGAGGAGTATCTACGGTTTGAAGCAGTAAGCAAGGGCTTGGAACAAGGCAATTCATCAAGTTTTAATTAACGCCAGTTTCACTCAAAGTCAAAAGGATCCATGCTTATACTCGATGACAGCAAGAGGTAAATCATGTTACATACTAATTTACGTTGATAATTTAATAGTAGCAGGAAAATAAGGTGATATGCTGCGACACTGTGAAAAAATTTTGTCATCAAAATTTAATATCAAAAATATTGGAAAAATTTCAAATTATCTTGGGCTTCAAGTGAACCGAAACGAAGAGGGCATTTTCGCAATCAATCAATCTGCATACATTTTGAAGGTCGTAAACGAATTTCGTAACGAAGGTCGTAAACGCAAAGACATCCGACATGCCAATTAAAGTTTCTTTCGAAAAAGGTGCTGAATCGGAAATGCTTATCAACAACGACGAATATCGACGATTAATCGGGTGTCTGCTCTATATATCGGTAATTACGCGACCAGATATATCGGCAGACGTATCAATTTTGGCACAAAAGGTCAGCAAGCCGAATCATGAGGACTGGAAAGAGCTCAAGCACGTGCTTAAATATCTAAAGAGCACTTCAAATTTTTCACTTTTGCTATGTGGTGTCAACGATCAAAACGAACTACTTGGATATGTGGATGCAAATTGGGAGAAAACAGAGTCGACAGAAAATCAAACAGTGGTTTTGTTTTTCAACTATTTGGTGCTAAAATAAGTTGGAGCTGCAAGAAACAAACATGCGTGGCACTCTCATCTACAAAAGCAGAATTTATAGCTCTATCTGAAGCTTTTAAGGAAGCACAGTGGTTACGTTGCCTATTGGAAGACTTTAACCTACCAATGAACGACTCAACGATTATTTTCGAAGACAATCAGAGCTGTTTGCGACTCATCCAAGAAGAAAAACTCTCTAATACTTTGAGCAGAAATTGAGCAGAATCAAATTATAAAAAGGCTTTGTAAAATTATCCAATAAATATTTTTACTTAAATAATTATTGCCTAAATTCCACGACTTACAACACCCTCTTCATCACAACTTGACAAAAGATAAACAAGTTTATTTGGTTTCGGCTTGTAGGATAATAAGGTCAGTTGGTTATCATAACAAAACATCGATGTTCCAGCTTTTCGTCCTTTAACATTGCCCATCTCTTTTGTAATTTCTTTTTTGTTTGATCGCAAAGTCCCAACAAGTCAATTTGTAGGGCTCCAGAAGTAATGATTTTGCAAGAGAAATTGATGTGAACCAGTTATCCATTGTGAAATTTCGATTTGTTCCATGTCAACTTCTTTACATAATGCTCTTCCAAAGATAGTGCTGTTGAATTAGACCCTTTTCCCAAATATGGATCAGCGTCTACCATATATTTCGTGCTGCTATCACACAACATTACTAACTTCAACCCATACTTAGCTGGTTTATTCAGTATATACATCCGAAACGGACATTTTCCCCGAAAAGCCAAAAGCTGTTTCAAACTTTTCTTATTGAAGAAAATTTGTCGTCAGTCATTGTCACTCTTAAACTTTTATTATCAAAACGAAGGCACGACATTAAAAATTGAAACCACATTTTCGTCATACTGGACAAGTAGCGCGAGCAGCAGTACGTAGAATCAAAATGCTCTTCTGCTGTCAGATGGTTGTTTTTCATTACAGCTGTAAGCACTAGAAGTCCAATTAGTGTATATATCTCATTCGAGCTAGTGTTACACATTTACGCTTGTGCAGTTGAACCATATTTGTGGCGACTTCCGATCTCGACGTTTGTCCACTTCACAATTTCATCAATAATTTCTGGAGTAATGAATTATTTAAAGCATTCAAGCAGGTTGTCAATTCCTCTGCATTCTCGCGTTGGGCCTCTAACCTTGTGGACATAAGTTATAGCCCGGCGGTGCGATTTGCCTTTTTTAGTAGTCCATTTGTGATAATTTTTTCCACGCTGACTAGTTTTTGAAAACGCAATAACATTTTCTTTTGATCGCAGAATATTAAGTGGAATGTTGTCTTCATCTGAAAACTCCTCCACTTCATATTCAAAATCTAAATCATCCTATGATGAACCTTCTTTTTCCACACTGGGCTGCTTTGCTTGTTCAACAATTTTCTCGTCATCTTCTTGACGGTCGTTATCACCTACTTCGAAAAATTTGTCTTCGTCGCAATATTGCAAAAATCTTTCAATGTCTGCTTCTGACAGCTTACTCATTTTGCAATTCTAAAATAACAAAAATATATATAAAATGTTCAATAAAAACAATCACATTATTGCTTATCAATAATTATCAAAAAGAATTAAAATAAAAAATAATGCTACTGAATAGATCAACATACCTTTATATGACCACATAAGCTCAAAAAGTCACACCAACAGCCCTATTCTGGCAGCTTAATTAAGCTCACCACATTTAAAAAACAGTTAATTTTAACATTTTGTTAAGGTTTCGTATTCTGCAAGCTCTTGAATGCAAATTTAAAAGCTCTTTTCCTTACAATTTTGTTAATGACAGAAAGAGTCTTAACAACGAATAATAAAAAATAGTAATACAAATAATAAAAAAAAATACAAATTATAATATAATATTGAGTTTAAATACATTAAACTGAAAAATGGAAGAATTTTTACTTATGTTAAGTGTTGGTAATGAAATCTTTTAGTAGACGTGGCAAATTTTTCAAGCGCTTGCAAAGTCACAAGCTGCACTCGAAGCATCTGTTCACATCGCGCATCTCTTCTTTCAATAGGCATATCGATTTTCACCATGCATGGTGAACTTCAAAAGCTTTTTAAGCTTTTATGTTGTAAATGATTTTTAAGAATACTGACATTTACATAACATAACAATAAGCTTAACAAGAGCTCCTTAACTAATTCTTGTTAAGATAACAACCAGAATAGTGCTGTAAAGCTATACTTCGTCGATTTGACGAGTAAATATTTGGAAATTATAACTTTTGCGTAATATTTTCTCAACAACTGTCCTTTCACTGCAAGGTCTCGGCATCAACTAACATTGCTGACAAAAAGAGATGGATTTTGATGAAAAATAAAAAAGTTATATTAGGATGTGGGAAGTGGCGTCGTCGATTCGACGAAATGTAACCATCCAGGGTTAAGAATGCATGTAGAAACTTTTACTTATTGTTAAGCAATGGCAACAGCAAAAAATAATATCATTGTTTCCTAGCCTCTTATTATAGAATTCATGTTTACTGTTTTAAAAAAAAATATGTTTTACTGTGCGGCCCCGATAGTCTAGTGCAGTGTCGGGCAGCTTTGCACACTTGAGATTGTGTTTGTGCAGTAAGAATGTATTCATCTCACCTACAGAAGCAATAATAGCTTAAGTCGATTTAAGACAGAAGTGAGTTATTGACATAGTTATGTTCCACGTTTATATCATTATGAACACATAAAATCTAGAACTTCTAGCATGACCTTAGCCAAGGATATGACGCAAGAACAAAAGACCCTTTCATAGCAAGATTTCTGGAAACTTTGAAATAAGACTTAAGCTGTTATTGCTCATCGACACAGAATAACGCAAGGTTACACTGTATAAAATTTTATGTATGCAAAATTTTTGGAAGTATGTATGAAAAAATGTTTTATTTTTAGAAAATAACGGCATGGCGCGGCATCAAAAAGATAAAATTAATAAAATTATGCATTACAAGGCATTTCGATAACTTGCATGGCCAATATAAGGTGATTGTGGGGCATGCGATGGAGAAATTAATTAGTTATTTAAAAGCGGCATGTCCACATATCATATCATATAGTGATCAGTTCCAAGTACGTATAATGAAATCATCTTACGCTGTCAGTTTGGCCTTGGCAAAAGACAATAAGCAACATAAGCACAATAAAAATATATATTTGTTTTTTACTATTAGCCTACCTTTTTACATTTCCGTCTGCTAAACTGTATTTCACATTATCCGTCTGTCGGTCTGTTTTCTTTTGATATTCCGTTCACTACTTATTTATTAAATTTCGCAATATAAACCCGAAAAGGGGATAGGACTGCTTCCAATTAACTTTTTAACTCAGCGGAGAGAAATGTTTCCACTTCACTTTTTAACACAGAGGAGAGGAATGTTTCCCTCTAATGACATGCTATGTAAAAAAATTAATGGAGTGTGCAACGAAGAGGAATGCTTCCTACATTCCATGGAATGTTTCCTGGTTACATTCGGGAATGCTCACATTTTCTGGAGAGAAATTACTTCGTAGTTTGTATGAATTAGTCAGAACCCTACGGGCCGGCATGTCAGCAGCTTCCTCCACGAGCAAAACGTCAGCACTTTATTTTGTTGTTGTTCAAGCGAACAGTACAAAGAGCTTGAATACAAAAACGAGCTGCTGTCCCAAAAATTTTCAAGAGGGACCTTTCAAAGCAATTTAAAATAAGCTAAATTGGATCCAACGGTCCGGCATGTCAGCAGCTTCTTCCAGGAGCAAATCGTCAGCACTATATTTGGTTGTTCAAGTGAACAGTTTAAGCAGTTTAACAGTTAGTTCTTTTAAAGCAATTCAAAGTAAGCTAAATTGGACTGCTATTTTCCTATGACGTGCAATATTAAAATTATAATGGTGTTTTATACGTCACGTCAGCGCTTTCACGCTTTTACGCTTTCAACTGACTTGTAAGCACTCAAAAAGGTCTTTCGGAGTGCTTTTTCCCCGATAGAATTGAATATGAGTCAGTCAATACGTTAAAAACAAAGCAGTACAAGTTGCAGGTTGATTGAACTGGCCCCTTTTATCACGGTTAAAAATCTTGAAATAAATTTTAATACTTTCGGGCTTGCATATAAGACCACACCAAAATTGTATTTAAATTCAATACTAGCCAAATATTAAAATTAATATATAATAAAAATATGTATTGAAATTTAATGCTCAGTTCGTATTAATTTTTATACTGATTTTGTATTACAAATTAAATATAATACTAATCATGGTGTCTTATTGATTTCAAAGGGCATAAAATATCGTTGTAATATTTGAACTGTATTAAAATTTAATGCAGAATTGTATTGAGATACAACACAGCATGTCTTAAAACTTAAAAACAATATTCGAATATTCGGTATTAAATATCGTTGTAATATGTTAACTCTATTTAAATGTAAAACTAACAGCCCTATTCTGGCAGCTTAACTAAGCTCACCACATTAACAAAATAGTTAATATTAACTATTTGTTAAGGTGTCGTATTCTTCTGCAACTTTAAAAGCTCTTTTCCTTACAATTTTGTTAATAACAGAAAGAGTCTTAACAACGAATGAAATGTATGTGCTTAGATAGAAAATTGTTGTGAAAATAATAAAAAAATACAAATTTAAATATAATATTGAGTTTAAATACATTAAACTGAAAAATGAAAGAATTTTTTACTTATTTTAAGTGTTGATAATGAAATCTTTCAGTAGCCGTGGCAAATTTTTCAAGCGCTTGCAAAGTCACAAGCTGCACTCGAAGCATCTGTTTATATAGCGCATCTCTTCTTTCAACAGGCATATCGATTTTCACCATGCATGGTGAACTTTAAAAGCTTTTTAAGCTTTTATGTTGTTAATGATTTTTAAGAATACCAACATTTACATAACATAACAAGCAGCTTAACAAGAGCTCCTTAACTATTTCTTGTTAAGTTAACAACCAGAATAGGGCTGTAAATATATTGAAAATATTGTAGTCAATTGAGGTCAATTGTAGTCAATTAAATTTAATACTTTTTGAATTTAAAATCTTTGTAATACTTTACTTGTACTAAAATTTATTCCAAAATTTGTAACCGTAATACACTACTTTGGATCAAAAAAATAGCTGATGTGCATAGAACTATTGGAGTAGCTAGTGTGAGTGGGTCAATTTATACTCTTGATACTGGAGGGAACTAGAGCAACAAGAGCTCAAGTTTGTGTGTATACTAGACCAGTTCAAAAATATATGAGGAAAATTATGACTTTTTTTTCTTCGGTGCACTTCTATTTTCTGAAAGTTCTATTCCTTATGAGAACAAAAATACTTTAAGACCCAAAAATATTTGACGTCTAGATATTGCGGAAATCATTTAAAGGTCATGTTGGAGCTATTCACACGTAAACCATTTTGAATAATGTGTTGTCAAAACCGAAACACATATGGAATATATTTTGATGAAAAATTATTTATGATAATTTAAGCTTCTTTAATTTTTTGATTTTCTTATAATATGCATCTGATATTTTTGGCGCAGCTTTCAACACGAAAAATAATTCCTTATCCAAAATTATCGTTTTTCCGCATACAATTTCTTTTATTTTATTTCAGCGACATTATGTTTCTAATTTCGTAGTTTTGTACGGGGCTCAAGCTTTCTTCCGATATAATATAAAGCACCTTTTTTGGACCATAACATGAATAAAAAAAGAAACACTACAAACATTTATTTTTCCTGATATTTATTTTTTAAAAATATGTTATTTTGTTATGTTTCCTAGTAATATTACTCTTAAACTTAAATATAAAGATATGTGCAAGCAAATATCTATGGAAACTTCAACTTGTAAAAATGCATACTATGAAAACGAATTTATTAAAGTTAAAGGCAGTGCTAAAAAAGAATGGAATCTAATAAATAATATCGTAAATAGGACTACCGCAAAAGTTAAAATAAGCGATCTGGAAAAAGGAGGCACGATCTATTCTGAACCAAGTAGAAAGGCTGATATTTTTAATAATTATTTTGCAAATATTGGAAATGAAGTTGTTTCAAATAATGGGTAAAAATCCTCTTTCTGTAATTGTCTTCAGAAAGAAAGCTATATTACTGACAGTTTTTACTGTGAGCCCTTAACATCATATGAATTATATAGAATTATCTTGTCATTGAAAAATTCCAATTCAAGCACTGTAAATAGTTTTTCAAGTATCTTTATTAAGAAAATAGTTTTCAATATTGTGGACATTCTGTGTTATATATTTAACAAAGGTATTGATTTGGGTATCTTTCCAAATAAGTTGAAAAGGTCGGAAGTTATACCTTTATTTAAAAAAGGAAATAGATCTAATATTAACAATTACAGACCAATCTCACTTTTGTCTACTTTTTCAAAAATTTTTGAAAATGCTTTAAAAGGCAGGATGTTAGATTTTTAAACAAACATAAATTTTTCAATAATAGTCAATTTGGATTCAGATCAGCACTTTCAACGGAAGATACTTTGCTTAAGTTTTGTGATAATATATATGGAAGCCTTAACAATAAAAAAATTACTGCTGCCTTGTTCATTGATATAACAAAAGCATTTGATACCGTGGATCATGAAATATTACTAAGGAAACTGTATAAGTGTGGATTTCGTGGCACTTTTCACCAATGGTTTTCTTCGTATTTAATGAATAGGTTTCAAAGGGTAAAAGTTGACAACTATTACAGTTCATCTAACAAAGTCCTTATTGGAGTTCCACAAGGTTCTGATTTTGGGTCCAATTTTGTTCTTAATATACATTAATTCATTGTTTTTTAATAAGTTTATGGGTAAAACTATAGCGTCTGCCGATGATATGGCTTCTACCTTTTCTTGTGATTCAGTTTTTGAGGCTGTGGTAGAAATAAACCAAGACTTGGAAATTTTAAAACATTGGTTTGCTATACACAAGTTGGTTCTAAGTGATAAGACCAAAATAATGTTTTTAACATCTCTGGCAAAGATACTCAATTTAGGTGATTTCACTTTTCATGGTGCAAATTGTGAAAAGAATTTTCCCTGCAATGAAACTTGTTGCTTTCGTACTAACGTGAAGACTTATGATGAGTCAGGCAGCTGTTCGAAATCCTGTTTTAATATTGATTTTGTTAAAACTTTCAAGTATCTAGTCTTAGTATTGGACTGGAAAATGAATTGGAGTGATCACTCAGCTGCTTTAAGAAAGTATTTATTGCCAGCAACTAGGCAACTGTATCAATTAAAGAAGTTTTGTTCCACAAAACTGCTTACTTGTATTTATTTTGGTATTGTTCAATCAAAGTTAGATTATGGACTGGCCTGCTGGGGTGGTACACATTATAATAGGATAAATCCACTTCTCATTCTCCAAAAATGTACCATAAGGTTAATAACTAAGAACAGCCGTAATGTAAACAGTCTACCTCTTTTCAGAAATTTGAACATTTTGCCATTGAAGCATTTGTACTACTTCAAGGTGTTGAAAATTTTTTTCTAAGGTCTGGCTATTCATTAAATATTAGAAGTCATTCGAATTATAATTTAAGAATAAATAATAGGAATTTGGTTTCTGTTCCACCTCACTATGCTTCTGTAGCCCCAAGAATTTTTAATAAGCTTCCTTACCATATAAGATGCCTTCGTAATAAACGTGCTTTTTTTAAAGAAGTAAAGACTTGGCTTTTAAGTTTCTCATATGAAAATATAAATACAATAGGTGTTATTATTTCCTAAATTTGTTCATTGTAATTAATAACTGTTTAAAATTCAAAGTTTTTATTTGTTTTTCTTTCCCTCAGATATCCTTTTTCCGTTTTTCTCGATCTCTTAATTATATTAATCTTTTTTATTTTATTTTTTCCCCCCACATATATCAACTTTTTCTCGATGTCTCAATATTATTAATAAATAGAATTTAAAATAAATTAAAATTATATTGATATTAAATTCCCTTAAAATTGTTTAATGATCCCTCACTATAATTATAACTTAATAGTTTTATATGAAATTATGTATGTATAGATTATTCGATTATTCTTGATTGTTGCTATCAATTTAAAAAATGTTTGGAATACAAAAATTATAATAATAATAATAAATGTAAAATTATCTAGCTTATGACATTTATGCTATATCTTTTTCTTTTAACTTTAATAATATTTTTAATTTTACAATATTAACTTATTCCTATCTTCAATATACATATATATATATTTTAATGTTATATCTTATTGTCATTCGATCCTAATATTGTATAAAATTGTCTCGACTCAATATTTATTTTTTATTACTGCTTTCGCCACTAGTTCCTCGTGAACTACAGATGGCAGTTATTTTTCACCAATTCTTTGTTAAATTAATGATATATTTATGCATAATTGTGTTTTCAAGTGTAATTAGTGAAATAGAAAATAAAATTCAATTCAATTCAATTCAAAAAAAGTTGTTCTATAGTTATTTAGCAACACTCATGTTATCTTGGTAAAGAGCTTGTAGGGTTATCACTTTTCGATAGATCTCTAAGAATTGACACTCACGAAAAAATTGCGGAGTCAATGCAAAGCAAGCCAGGAACTAAAAAGTCATTAAAAAAGGCTTCAAGCAAATCAACATTCTTAAATGTTAATTAGTATGGTTCTGTCCCATACAAAAAAAAATCCCACTAGATTTTCCTTAAAAAACTAAACATTTCTACTAATTTCTTAAAACTTGATCCTGCTTAGTGGCTTAATAATAGCACATATATAAGAGGTCTGCAAGAGGTCACTCAATGTTATTAACGATTTATCATAGAGAAGTGTAGCACTGAAAACTGAATTTAATAACTTTAAATGAAGAGGAAAAACAATATATGCTGCATGTGGTAGATAACCATAGAAAAACTCTTGAAAATATAACAAACTAGTAAGGAATTATAAGTTCGACTGGACCGAAGTTAAAATACCCCTACGGCCTTATTTTAGTTAATTCGAAGTCTTTAATGTTGTATTATTTTAGTGTGATATACCAAAGGGGAATTGTAGAGTACTAAAAGGATTTTGTAATATATTATTTTCCCTAGTTTGAAGCTAGTATTATTCGTATTTTTATTTCCTAAGGTTCTTATATTTATATTTAAACATAAAAAAAATAAATTGGCCATTTCAGCCCTTGGAAGGACTTTGACCTGGCTTCTATTGATCAATTGTGTTTTGCGTGTTATTAAATGTTTGATCACAAATGACCGAGAACTGGACCTACGTGTTTTATGCCGACTCCGAACGGCTTATGTTCTCAAGAAGCTTTACATGGCAATTTTTACTCTCTGAGGTTTGCCATTGTCTGTAGAGAGGTGACGACCGAACAGAAAAATTAATTCAATTGAAAAAACTTTTTGTCTGAGCTGGAATTGAACCCGGGCTACCACAGCTCATTAGCTTAGGGACCACGCACTCAACCCACTAGGCTACGGCCGCCACCTGGCATCAGCATTTAAAAATGACCCTATTTTATTTTCCCTACTTTCCTAACTCCTCTTCACATATTTAATCTACACTCAATAGTGTTAAAACCAATGAGTCTTAATTTTACTTTACTTCTTTTCATTCATTCGCTTGTGGGCGGTGCCCACTACATTGGTGACGACACTTTTATAGGTCGTGGTTTTGTAACGAAGTGTTTTTCCTAAGGCTGAGATACGCTCGCCGGACCGAGGATCATTGCAATAATTTATATAAAATCACGAACGCCAAATCAAACTCTGGGTTTTAAATTGTAATCAACAATGCTTTTATTTCACAATTAAATTCCTTAATCTATCTTAAGACTAACCAATGTAGTCATTTCAATAGTTTATATTTTTAATTACTCGGCTATTAATTAATTAATTATACTCTATATGTAAAATATATTGTATTTTAAGATTGGATTGTAACCAAATAAATCTTACCAATGGGTGTTTTAATTTACTATGGATTTAAATGTGTACAGATTGTTTCCTTACGTGCAATCTCATTGATTTGGTGTACTAAATCTTTCTAACGCACTCAGCCGGGGAAAATGGGTTAAACAATGGAAGTGGTTCTAAGGTTGGAGCACCTGTGCAATTAGTCTCATCTTACGCAGGTACAAAAATATTAAGAAACCCTTTAGGATTTAGGAGCAGGGCACCTGTGCGACTAGTCTCATCTTACGCAGGCACTAAAAGGTTAGGTGGATAAGTGGGAATATGCGGGAAATGGTGGATGCTTGTGGCTATTGAGCTATATTTAAGATAGGTTTGGGAGCACCTGTGCGACTAGTCTCATCTTATGGAGGTACAAATAGGTTAGGGGCCCTTGTGCGAATAACTTCGGCTTACGAAGGGTTTTAGGAGCAGAGCACCTGTGCGACTAGTCTCATCTTACGCAGGCACCAAAAGGATAAGTGGAAATGTGTGGGAAATTTGGGTGGAAATTAGTCTCATCTTACACAGGTACCAAAAGGTTAGGAGCCCTTGTGCGAATAATTTCGGCTTATGCAGGGTTTAGGAGCAGAGCACCTGTGCGACTAGTCTCATCTTACGCAGGCACCAAAAGGTTAGGAGGAAAAATGGGAATACGTGGGAATCTTTAGGGATTTTGTGGCACTGAGGCCGTTCTGCAAAAGCTGTGAGGCTTACACGTAAGGAAATTAATATTGAGTAATATTGTAAATTACTTTATGGTTCGATAATAACTTATAATGTATACTATATGTTTGGTTTAATAGATCTTTTAATTAATATAAAGGGAGGGGTGATACGATATAAAAGAACTCCAATGGCCGTTGTTGTAGAGTGCGTCACGAGGTTCCAATGGGGATGCTGCTAGTATCGACTACGCTATCGGCGTTGTAATTCTGTTACTGCCAATCGTGACTGCGCTGTTGGCGGTAATTCTGCCGCTGTCGATGTTGCAACTCTGCCGCTGCCGATCGTGGTTGCACTGCCAGTGCTGACTCTCTGCTGCTGCATACGGTGACTGCGCTGTCAGCGCTATACTCTGCTGCTTCGACGTGACTGAGCTATCGGCGTTGCAGGTCTTTGCTGCCAACTCGACTGCGCTTACAAGTCCGGTCGCTGCTGCTGCTGATAGACGTCACGGTTCTGCCCTAGTTGCCAACCAATGTTGACGTAGACTTAGCTATTCGACTTCGCGTTATGGCACTATTTAAAATAAACTTCTTCATTGTTGACGACTGACAGGTCTTCACTGATCCGTGGCTCAAGACTGAATGTCTTTACTGGTTCGCGGCACAAGACTGAATGACTGAACTTCGCTCAAGTTCTCTTCTTCGAACCTCGCTGTTGAGTATCCGACTCCTTGTCTATCTCGTTCTGACGTGTGTGGCTCCTGCCACTGTCTTCCTCTACTTGGGTTTTTTCCATTGTAGGTGTTTACTTCTAGCTAGACATCGTCCGATCGTCCTGTTAGTACATGCAAATATAAGAAAAAACCATTAAAGAATACATCACGCCACTTTATTAATACGCACCCAATTTCTGGTGCGCAATTAATAACAACCTTGAAACTCATGACGATAAAAACAACTTATGTTTGGTGTCGTCACCCCAGTAAAAATGAGTGCCTACATTACCTATACCTATGTGTAGCGTAATGCCTATGGTTTCTTGCTATAAGAAACACACTCTGGTTGTCCTATTCCACTTTATATTTAGATTTACTAGTGTTCATTTAAACTATCCTTTATTTGTATGTATATTTTGTAATAAACATATAAATAACGAAACGGTCAGTAAAAAATAAATGAGTATTTTATATTCTTAATTTTAAACTTCGTTTTTCTTAAACCTGAACTTAATAATAATAACTTAGCCTAAAACGAAGTGCCTAGCTACACCTTCCTTGGGCATGTCCTCACACCCCTAATGCCTATTGGGACATTCTCCCTTACTTCAGGTCGGCCTACAACCCAGCGGGAATCTGAAAAGAGAATGATTACATTAGTGTTAAACATGTAAGAGCAAAACTTCGCAGCAGTTTTGGTCCTTACAGTTTGACCAAATATATCACATTTGAAACTCGGAATCCTTTTTATTTATTAAAGTTGATATGCACAATATGAATTTTAAACATTATTTTTTTTTTTGGATTTTATAAGGTTTTAATATTATGATGACGTTACTTTGTATTGGAAGTGGGCGGAATTTTCAGTTTTTTACCAATTTCCTAACATCAAGTACATACATAGTGTAAACTTTTAGAATAAAGCGGGGTGGGGAAAACTAAATGGTTTTTTAATAAAAACTGGGGAAATTTGGTTGAAATTAAAACACGGAGAATTCAAAGCGAATTGTACTAACGTTGTTTTATTAGTGATCTTAAAACTAAAAAGAGTTTTAAAACAAGGCAGCGAGAAGCGCTGCCCAAAAGGAAATATGAAAAGAGTTAAAATTTATAGAGAGCGATACTCCCGCGCTAGCGCCGGGCATCCACCAGTGGCGTGAACATGCCGCCCGCCTTGCAGGAATGCAAGACGTTACCAGGCACCCTGTCCTGATAAGACCCAACCAAAAATGGAGTTTTGGGCCAACGGCATGCTAAAACCAGCCGGTAGAATGCCAGGCTGCATGACCCGGGAGTAAACATCGGTGCCCAGCAGGATCCGAGCCGGTGATCTCTTGTAGAAATGAGGATCAGCCAGATTTATGTTTGGATAGCTCTGACTGATCCTCTCGTCTATGTCCTTAGACGGGGTGACGACCTCTAGATGCCGTTCTATCATCGCGGTGGTTTCAATGTGGACAGCCGATGTGCACCGACCACGAAGTGACAGAGTGCAGACTTCTCTGCCGTCGACTACCGACGTTGGAATTTGCCACTTTACGGCCAATTCTCGGGCGATCGGGGTTTGCGAGAGGCAGGTGTCGAGTATGGCCCGCTCTTGGACAAGTCGTCCATTGGCCCAAGTACTGATGATGGCGGTTGGTAGTAGAGAAACTACCCGTTGAAGGCTCGTCGTTACGGTTCTTGTGGGGGGAGACCGCTTCGGGAATTGGTCCCTCGACGATGACGCAAACGGTAGCATCGACTGCGGTCTCTTCTTGGAAGTGGACCGCTTCGGGACGTCGTCCCTCGACGACGACGCTAATTGGAACGTCGACTGCGGGTCCTTCCAAGACGAACTTTTCGGTTCCACCCCAACCCTCGTCGTTTCTCGGGCAGCTGCGGATGCAGGCTGTCGTTTTGGCTGCTTCGCCCGTCGTCCACGTGGTCTTCGGGAGTGTGCTCGACTTGATCGGACCCGAACGTGCGAATGCAGCATGCTGTGGTGATCTTCACCGCAATGACGGCATCTGATATCGCTCCGACAGTCCTTTCGCATATGACCAGCTGAAAGGCAGTTGGAACAATAAAAGTGGAGTAGTACTGTTATCAACCACTCCTCTAGGTTCATAGCTATGAACCGCCGGCACGACACCAGATTGTGCTCCATGGCACAAGCGACACTTTGGGATCGTGGCGCTGCGCGTCTCTGCGGGGACCACGCGGGACAGCACGCTCCGCACTGGGGATTGTGGCTGTAGTACGCTGGCTTCTGGGACTGGCGCAGTCTCTCGCACAGTGTCAGGCTAACTTATGGCCATTTCAGAGTCCGTTTGGAGAAGCATCTCTTCAATCAAGTCGCGCACAAGGTTGGTGGTAGACATCCTGAAACGAGACGGAAACAAGAAGAAAAGAAAAAAGAAAGGAAAAGAAACGATTAAGATCAAAAGAGATGGTGACGGAGCTAATTCGCTGGTAGCGCGATTAGTTTCACGATCGGTCGTGTAATGCAACCTCTCTCGGTGCGAACATCAGCTACGCGGACTTTATTGTCGCTACCGACGTATGTTTTTAAAATTCGACCTAATCGCCATTCATTCGCTGGTAAATTATCTTCTTTGACGACGACTAAATCGTTGACATTGAAGTCTAATTGAGGAATTTTCCACTTTGCACGCCGATGCATCTCTTTCAGGTACTCATCTTTCCATTGGTGGCAAAAATGTTGATGCATCGCCTTCACCTTTTGCCATCGATTGACAAGAGAGCGGCTGATCAGATATTTCTGGCTCCACTGGCGAGAGCAGTGGACCGCCAACGAAGAAATGACCTGGAGTCAGAGATTGAAAATCAGAAGGATTTTCGGATATGGCGGAAAGTGGCCTCGAATTTAGACACGATTCGATTCGATTCAGTAGCGTAGTAAATTCCTCGAAAGTATACTTAAGACATCCGGCCATTTTTTTAAAATGGGTCTTAAAGCTTTTGACTCCAGCTTCCCAAAGTCCTCCCATATGGGGAGCACCGGCTGGAATAAAATGCCATGCGATTTCTTGATGACTATATTGCGCTAGGATGGCATGATGTGACGCACTTAGAAAGGTTTTAAAATCCTTTTTTAAGACATTTGAGGCTCCGACAAAGTTTGTACCATTGTCAGAGTACACATTTGCTGGGCAGCCACGCCTAGAAGCAAATCGAGAGAAAGCTGCTAGAAAAGTAGCGGTTGATAAATCGCTCGTGGCCTCCAGATGAATTGCTTGGTAGAAAAGCACACAAATAAACAAACGTAGCCCTTATTGATTCGACAAGATCTACCTATGTAGCTTTTTATGTCGAATGGGCCAGCGAAGTCAATGCCAGTCGCAGCAAATGGCCGTGATATGACAGTTCGCTCGGCTGGCAGCGCAGCCATTATTTGCGTTCTTTGGCGTTTCATGTGTTGTGCAGTTATGCAGAGTTGATTTTATAAGAGTTTTAGCCCGTGGGATCCAATATTGCATTCGAATAAGTCGAAGCACTAATTGATTCCCTCCATGAAGTGAAATCTCATGGAGGAAACGGATTAAAAGGCGTGAAAAGTGGCAATTATATGGTAATATAAATGGGTGCCTTTCATCATATGATAATATTGGTGACGAAGCGAGCCGTCCACCAACACGCATTAAATTGTCGTTGTTAAGAAACGGATTTAAAGCAAGAATGGGACTCTTGGCTCCAATTATTTGGTTAGTTTCCAAACAGTGATATTCGTTGGGAAAAGCTATTTTTTGACATAGAACTGCCAATCGTGTTTTCACGAATTTAATTTCAGCCGTTTCAAGACATGCTGATTTTTTTGAAGAGGACGCACGAAGTTTAGGATGGGTGCGATGCAGAAAACGAAACCAAAAGCTAGTACTCTCAGCCCGCGCGATAGGGAAGAAAAGCGCTCCAGAATGTCTTCATATTTCGAAAAATATGCAAAGTGTACTTTTACAGCTTTGCGCTCAAGCGAAGTTTCTAGAGCTGGGGTTGGAGCCATGCTTGGCCACGCCGATCGTTCGATTGTGAGCCAAGAAGGTCCATGCCACCAAAGAGCGTTGTCAACTAGCTCTTGTGGCGTAACTCCACGCGTTGCTAAGTCTGCAGGGTTTTCATGTGTATCTACATGAAACCAATTGTGAATTCCTACCTTCTCTGCCACTTTTGAAACTCTATTGGCTACGAAGGTTGTCCAGGAACATGGGGCCTTACAAAGCCAGGCAAGCACTATTGTAGAATCAGTCCAACAATACAAGCGATGCCTTTCTATTTCAAGGTGCGATAATAAAGAATCCACCATATCTGCGAGAAGGGCTGCACCACATAACTCAAGACGAGGTAGCGAGATCGTCTTGACTGGAGCAACTTTACTTTTCGCATAAAGCAGATGACTGACAATACAATCATTTTGCTTTACACGAATGTAAATCGACGCTGCGTATGCTTTTTCAGACGCATCGCAAAAGGCATGAAACTCCACATAGGATTCAGGTGAAAACCCAACAAACCGTGGTATGCGAATATTATTTATGTTTTCATAATCAAGCAAAAAATTTTGCCACGATTGAAAACTGTGCAATGGGAGATCTTCATCCCAATCTATTTCATCCAACCAGATGCGCTGCATTAGAATTTTTGCTGTCACCACTATAGGTGCCAGCCAACCTGCAGGATCGAATAGCTGGGCTATCATAGATAATACTTCACGTTTTGTGTATGACGATTTTATCTCAAGACGCTTGGCAGAAAAATAGAACAAATCTGAAGTGGTATTCCAACGAATTCCTAAAGCTTTAGCGCAGCTTGCATCTTCTAACTTTAAGAAGTTCTCATGCAAGAGATGCTCTGTAGGTAGGCCGTCTAAAACGCTTGCCGCATTTGCAGTCCACTTTTGCATAGTAAAACCTGCAGAGCCTAAAGCAGAGATAAGCTCATTTCTAGCTTTTATTGCACTTTCCACGTCCTGAGCGCCAGCAAGAGCGTCTGCGACATATGTGAAATCTCGCAGAATTTTGGCAGCAAGCGGATACTGCTGTTGAACATCATGTGCTAATTGCAGCATGGTTCGAATGGCGAGATATGGAGCGCAATTTAACCCAAAGGTTACGGTTTGTAGTTCATAATCCTGAATCTCATCGTCAGGTGAATTTCTAAACAGAATTCGTTGAAAAATAGCATGTTTTGGGTTAACCAATGTTTGGCGGTACATCTGCTGGATGTCACCATTAAAAACATATCTGAAAAACCGCCATTTCAAAACCAGCAGCGTTAAATCAGCTTGAAGAACTGGTCCTGTATACAGAACGTCATTCAAGCTGACCCCATTCGAAGTGGGACTCGACGCATTGAATACTACCCTCACTTTTGTTGTAGTACTCTCTGGCTTTATCACCGCATGATGCGGCAAATAATAATGAGATGGCGACCTTTCAAATGGTGGGGGTGAAACCTTTTTCATGTGACCCAATTTGAGATAATCACTTACCACTTCATCATAATGCGCCTTAAATGCAGGGTTTTTACTCAAACAAGCTTCACTTCTAGCCCATTGCTTGAAAGCGATGCCGCGAGAAAATCCGAGATTAACGTCATGAGGAAATTCACTTTTAACTGGTAGGGTAACTATATATCTACCGGCATCATCACGTTTAGTGGTTTTCTGATAGTTTTCCTCACAAAACTTATCAGTTGGGGATAAAAATTGTTTTTTAGGCAGTTCCTCCAACTCCCATAAACGTGTGATTTGTTGATCAATCGCAATTTCACTGTAATGGCTCAAGCAGGTTGTAAAGCTGGCTCTCTCATTACGAGGCATAGGGCCTGTAAAGATCCAGCCAAACACTGTTTCTTGTGCCAAAAGAGATCCAAGAATGTTTCTCTTGATGCCATCGAGAATTATGGCGGGGTACAAATCACCACCGATAAGTACATAAATTTGATCACTTCTGAAGAAATGTGGGTCAGCCAACTGTAAATCTGGCAAACTGTCGCACACAGAAGGATCAATAGGGCAAGATGGCAGATTCCCAGTTAGGCGTGACAGCACAAAAGCTGTAGCTTCAATTTGAAAATGCCTATTTCTAGGCGAACTTAGAATAACTTCACACGCTTTTGTTACTTGCGCTGAAACTGCGTTATTTAGCCCCGAAACTTGAGCGCTGATGGCTCTTGTGGGTAGCTTCAATAACTTCTGCAATCTTTCGGATATGAACGTACCTTCAGAGCGAGAGTCTATAAGAGCTCTAGTTGTGTACGCAGATCCTAGATGACATACGGTCACCATTGCTGTACCAAGCAATACGTGTTTGGTACTGGTAGCGAAGCACTGAACGTCATTGCTAGTGGACTGTATAAGTGTAGAGTGTGACTGCGTTTTAGAGCCCGGGGGGTTGGATCGAGAGCTCAAACTACTTGAGTCAGTGCTCGAAGCAGGCGATTGGGGTGGAGCTGAGTCTCGATGCAAGAGCGTGTTATGACGTTGCTTGCACATCACACACGTAAATTGACTCTTGCACTCTTTCACTTCATGAGAATGAGCTAAACAGTTTAGACAAAACTTGTGTTTTCTCACCATTGCTAGCCGTTGACTAACATCCATTCTCAAAAACTGGGGACAAAAGCAAAGTGCATGCTGTTCTGAAGTGCACAGCTTACAATTTGCCGAAGTAATTTTAATTTGGTAATTATTTGCCTTTTTACCAGATGAATTGCTCTGGTTTTGTTTTGAGTTAGAGGAGGAAGAGGTAGATGTTTGTCTGGGTATTGCGCCGGTAGAGCTGCGAATATCAGACACGGTTTCAAGAGTTTGAAACCGACTTGTGAGGAAAGAATCGAGATCTGTCCACTTTGGAATATCATGTTTATTCACAATGGACTGCTCCCATAAGGAGAGCGTAACCTCCGGCAATCTTGTTGAGCACAGGTATACAAAGATTGCATCCCAATTATTAATATCAATGTAATGCATTTTTAGAGCAAAAATGCAACCATTGATATCTCTCTGGAGTTTTTTAAGTTCTGTGCCAGATTCTTTTGGCACATGGGGTAGATTGAATAAAATCTTTAGCTGGCTGTTGACCATGATACGCTTATTTTCGTATCGGTCAGACAAGTCTTGCCAAGCTTGAGCAAACCCATCATTTTTTAGTGGAGATTTTCTTACAATCTCCTTTGCTTCACCACGCGTTTTTTGATTTAAGTGGAAAAGTTTTTCCACTGACGTTAGCCGCGAGTTCATAATGTAAATGGCCGTAAACATGTCCCTGAAGGACGGCCATGAAAGGTAATCACCACTGAAAACCTCTGTATCGCATGGTGGCACAGGCATACTGTGGCCCATTGCCGCCGCCGGCTCTGAAGCAAGTGTTTGCTTCGAGGGCTTATTCTGAGAAAGCTCAGAAATTTTCCCTGCTACCCGTATATATGAATGGTAGCAGCTGCGATACTTTTTCTTTATTGATTCAAGATCCGAATCGTCGTCGCTGGAGATTTTTTCCAAACAGGCATCATATGCAGCCTTTACTTTTCTCCACTGGGCTTTTAGCTCATCACTTTGACCTCCAGTGAGAAAACGTCGTGAGTTTCGACGGCATTAAAGTCCGCTTCGAACTCGACTAAAGCATCGGACAAACGAATAAATATTTTTAACTGCGACATTTTAATTGTGTGGTATTTGGTTTTTTCAAAATTTTAGCAAACCACAAAAAAAAATTGACGAACGGTCAAATAACTTCCAACACCTGAAACAAACAACAGCAACAAAAAGAATTAAAAATAAAACCGTTTAAAATATAATGTAAAAAAAAATCTACACAAAAAAATTATATTAAAGATAATTTATTTACTCTATGAGGAATCGCGACAACAAATTGGGAATAAAAATAAATAAAACACTTTTAAGTTTTTATAAAAAGTTAACAAAATTTAGTTAATTGCTTTTTATATTTAGTTTTATATATATATTTTTTTCTATTTATAAACCAATTGTTTATTTTATACTCAAATCCAAAAATATAATAACCAATGAGTTTTTTTTAATGTAGTTTTTTTTATATTTTTTCCTCTAAAAAAATTTTTTCCTAAATTTTTTTTTGATTTGAATTATTTTCTAATGTTCGGGTAAAGTTTTTTGTGCTTGCACAATAATTTGCTCAGCCCACAGTGCAATTTTCCAATGAAAATAGACTAAGTCAATTTTGGTTGCCAATTGACGCCTTAGTCCCACTGTGCGGCTTATTTACTCTCTCACTACCACTATATGCAGCCGGCTGACGAGCGTTCACCAAGCGCAAATGGCACGAGATGCAGTTTTAGCTTCGAACGCAAACAAATATCGTGAGTGCGTGAGAGCAAAACCTTGTTTAAATAAGGTGAGGGTTGATTATAACAAGCACAAGACCCGACTTTGGTTTCGATCAGTGCGGACACCGCACAAAGAGAAACGCAAAAAATTAACGATAAGAGTGCAGAAAGGCTGCTTAAACTCTTGTTTGATATATTTTCGGCTCTAAAAATATCAATACAGCCCAGTGTAATGCTATTTTTGTTTTTGTAACTTTAACAAAAAAACGATTTTCGGACTTCTATATAAGAAATCGATCGTGAGCACAAAAACTTTGATATTTCTTTGCTTAGGTAAAAATTCACCGCAGCTGACTAGGTCAACAAACTTTTTAACTAAAGCTATGTGCGCACATATATACTTTAACTTGCCGCTAAAGAGCTTATATGCAATTGCAAGTGTTTAATATATATATGTGCGTATGCACTTATACCTTTAGATAAAATATTTTATTTAAATTGTTAACGAATAAACAATTCAATCGAACCCAACCGCGTCAAATAAATTTTAAAAAAACGACTTTTATTTTCACTCGCGTTTAATTTATGAAGTAGGCGATTAAGGAGATATAAATTCAACAGTGAATTTATATTTTTTAAAAAGTCACTTTTATCTCTTATTTTATTTAAAAAACAAAACTATTAATTGGAATAAAAACACTCACCTGGATTTTTCCTCAAAAATGTGACAATTCAATTCTGTTGAAGTTGCTGCTGCTGCTGCTGTTGATGCTGGTGCCACTTAAAACTTCCTTTGTTTGTTTGCTTGCTACGATTAAATGTTTTGCACTGTGTTTTTATCTTCAATCAATCTTTAATTAATTAATTGATGCACTCGCGGCACTTTGTTTTTATTGTTTTGGTTCGCTAGTTATTATTTTTGTTTTTTAAAAAACGGCTCGCGATGGACCATGTAAACTTTTAGAATAAAGCGGGGTGGGGAAAACTAATTGGTTTTTTTAATAAAAACTGGGGAAATTTGGTTGAAATTAAAACACGGAGAATTCGAAGCGAATTGTACTAACGTTGTTTTATTAGTGATCTTAAAACTAAACAGAGTTTTAAAACAAGGCAGCTAGAAGCGCTGCCCAAAAGGAAATATGAAAAGAGTAAAAATTTATAGGGAGCGACATTCTTGCGCTAGCGCCGGGCATCCACCAGTGGCGTGAACACATAGTAAAGATTCAAACTTATTTGCAAAATTTGAAGCCATTGTACTCATTTTTGTGGTATTTAAGGAGATTTTACTTTGTATGGAAGGTAGCGTGGTTTCATATATTAAATTTCATTTCGATATCGTCATCAGAGACGGGCAGACAGACATGGCTAAATCGACTCAGGAGGTGATGCTGAATATATACTTTTCTATACCTCCCACCCACCCCTTCAGCGTTACGATCTGAGTGAAATTGTTAATAACAAAATCATATTTTAAGAATTATATATATGGATATAATATATTATGGTCCAAAAAATGTGCAATATATTATATCGCAAGAAAGCTTAAGCTCCGCAAAAAAATAAAAAATTACAAATAATATTAAAGTTTTTCTATATGACCTTGTTATTTATTATGTTGATTTTATATGATTTAAATACAATTTATAAATGTTTGATAGTTTATATCATACTTGATTTTAAATACAAATTCTAGTTGTTTGATAGTTTAAAATCGTTTATTGAGCTTTAGGTCAAGTTAGAACAAATTAAACAATTTGTTAATTTGTAAACAATTTATTAATCAGAAAGACAATTGTTCTAAAGACTTTTACTATAGAAGCAACAACAATAAGAACGTTTTCAATATGAAAAGAAAAACATCACTAGCTGATTTTATTGCAATTTCGGCCCTGCTACAGGCTTCATCTGACAACATCAACAACAATTAATTGTACTTACCTGACCTAAGGCTCAATAAACGATTTTAAACTATAAAACAACTAGAATTTTTATTTAAAATCACGTATGATTTAAGCTATCAAACATTTAGAATTTGTTCACAGGCTTCATCTGACAACATCAACAGCAATAAATTGTACTTACATGACCTAAGGCTCAATAAACAATTTTAAACTATAAAATAACTAGAATTTTTATTTAAAATCACGTATGATTTAAACTATCAAACATTAGAATTTGTATTTAAATCATATAAAATCAACATAATTATTAATAACATAAATAATGTTGCTTGAACAAAATAAGAAAAATATTTAATGTAGAAAACAATTATTTTTATTTAATAGTCAGCTCAAATCTCCGCCAAAAAATATCAAACTTATTTCAATAAATAAAAAAACCTAAAAAAGCTTAGATTACACTAGCTTGCAACAAGAATGTACAATGAATACCACTATCTATTTTTAATGTAAAATTGGTCGGTGCTTCCGAAAATGTCATTTTTTTTCTGTCACTCCGTTTTCGAGATATTGCCGATGAGATGAAAAAAAGTTGCTTCCACTTAATAGCATATATCTTCAGAAGCCAGAACAAAATAATGTATCAAATTACAGCTAATAAAGTTTTCTACAAACAATGACTGCATTATTTTTTGATTCAACCTTTAGTTTTGATTCAACCTTGTTTTTCAGAAAAAATTAAAAAAAACAAACTAATTGCAAATTTTGTTAAGAAATCAAACTATTTTATAAGTTTTGATATTTTTTGATTAAAGCCAGTACTTTTACAAAAAAATAAGACATTGTTGAAAAAAATCTATTGAGAAAAGGAAAAGTTGTGTTTAATTGAACGAAAGCACCCAAATTGAGTGATTGTGTGGTTATGCATTTCGCCTTATTTTATTGTCATATAAATACATAACAAGTAAGGGTTGTTGTAGGTAAAATATTTTTTTAAATTTTTATTGTTCATAAGGCATTGGTGTCAAATCAGGTATTTTGAGAACAAGCGCGTCGGAAGCTAATTTCATCTGGGGGGCAGTACAAATGATGGTGCAAAAAAGGTCACCAAAATTTCTTCAAAGAAACATGAATGTGAATAAACAAATTTTTTATTTTAGTTTAAAATAAAAAAATATAAAAATATATAAAAAATATTGAAATTTCATTATTTTTAAAAGTTCTTCCACTTTCAATATTAGAGATCATTCTTTAAAGGATCTTTCATATGGTAATATGAAAATATAAGAAATAATGGTTACTTTTATAAAGCAAAACTAGGTATATCTTTACATGGTTTAAATACAATAAGGTACAAAAAGTTATATCAATTTAAATTATTCCAAAATGTTTCTTCTGTCCTTGCGAGAAACAAACTCTTTCACCACCTCCATCGAATTCAATTCTTCGGTTTTATCTTTGTGAATGTGTATAAGTGCCGCATGAGTGAGTCGTTTCTGTGTCATAGTTGCTCGAAGATACGTTTTAAGTCATCTTAGTGCACTAACGCTTAGATGAAGCTGCTGATGCAGGCACAGCCAAAAACAAAGCAATAAGTTTTTCAACTTAATTTAATAGTTTTTTTACAGTATCCGAATTTTTTTCAAATTGGGATACAATAACACTACAATTTGAAGGTGTTTGGCCAGGCAATTGCTTCAGCATTATAAGTTGCGCGTGGAGGTAGCTCCCATCAAAGTCATCTGCATAAAAATCTAGTTTTGTTTTTAGATTTTGTTCATAAGGCACTTTTCCGTTCAAGGCTTTGATTACAATATTACAGTATTAAGCTACATACTTAAGGGTGCTTTTAAACTGAAGTGGTGGGTAAACTCTACATTTTGTTCTATCTTTTTGAAAACACAGAGAAAGAAAATGGTTATCCGCAAGCATGCTTATGAAGAAGAAAGAAAGAAGAGGAAAATATATAATACAAAAATATTATCGTTGTAAAAAAACTGATATTTTGAATAACTTTTGAAGTTTTCTTTTTAAACTGTTTATTTAGCTAAAAAAGGGGGGGCCCCTTTTTCCCCCCCCCTTTTCCCCCGCTTTTGACGCCAATGTTTGAGAAAGATACAAACAAACATGCTACAATAAAACCAGGTAGGATAATGACTGAGAGCGTGACCGCTGAAACCGTCAAAGCGAAACGCCTGATTTTTACACAAATGGCCTTCAATTTAATTCAATTTTTTATTCACATTTCTCTTACAGTTAATACAATATTTCTTACGCAATTAAAACTATATTTCTTATGTAATTAGAGAAATGGTAGTGATAGATGGAGAAATATATAATTACTGAGTTCACGAGTTCAGATAGTTCATTAACTTATACTAGTAGTGTGCAGAAGGAAGTGTATGGTGGAAAATAAAAAGAGGGAAAGAAAGAACAGAGAGAGAGAGAGATAAAGTAAAAAAATCTTTAAATATATAAACTAAACTATAGCTTTAAGTAATTCTTCAATGTTTATTAAATTATAACTAAATAGCCATGATTTTATTTGCCTCAGGAACGAACTCTCACGTTTGATTATCTTTATGTGATGTGGCAGTTTATTAAACCATCTGCCTGCTACAATTGAGTAGCTTTTGCAAAAAATTGTAGTTCGGAAGGAAGGAATAACAACAGATTCCAATCGTCTAAAATTATACCGTCTTTCTGAGTGTTTTAACAAGTTGCTTTGGTCTTTAAAAAATGTTTTTAGGACTTTGTTGTAAAATAGGTGTTTTATTGGTAAAATTTGCAAAGATTTAAATAAATCGAACGAAAATGTTACACGATTTATTCTACAGATTTGTCTAACGACGCATTTTTGCAAGGTTAGTAAAGGCTTTAATTTATTATTGTAAGTAGAAAACTGTAAACTATTTCTAAGTTAGCGTTATTTATAGTGTAATTTATGTTATTAGCAGATCTATGCGAGAATGTCATTTGCTTACATTTTTTAAGTTAAGATTTAATATATTTAAGCTACACCAGTCCATTAGTCCAAAGATCGGGTGATTTGTAACAAAGAAAAAGTTTCACGTCGTCAGCGTACATTAAGACGTTAATTAAGTACCATAATTAAGTTTAGAGTGGAATAAACCAAAATAAAACATTTTTTGACTTTTCTTGAGCACAAATTACGCAGCCGATAAAACTTTCTGACAACAGATTGAAAATAGATTTTGAGCGAGGTCGTATATTCGTTCCAATTGTCCACTAGTTCACCTAAGTACTTAAAATTATTGACAATTTCTATTTCAAAGCAATCCGCACTGCAGTTGGTTTCTGATTGAAAGGATATATGGTTGTCAGGATAGAGCGTTAACTTCGAACAAAAAAATAGTGATATAGAAATTTCATTTCTGTCAGATCTTGATGTGAAAATTTATTAAACATTAGTTTTGTTTTTTCGCTTATAATAAGCATGTGAGAACAGAACCATTTTCGCAGAATATCAGCATCATGGTTTAATTCAGCTGTAAGATCAAGCATAGACAAGGACTTATATGAGATTCCACGATCATCTGCAAAAGCAGTTACTCTACCACGTAAATTTTGCAGGAAAATTGAGTTTATGTAAATGAGAAATAAAATCGGTCCAAGTACAGAGCCCTGCGGCACACCTACATTTTGTGAGTAGGTATCATGATATATGTCTGGGATATCTATAAAAGAAATAAAAGCAACAAATAGAAATAGCAAGAAATAGAAGCGCACAATTTGTAACGAAAGAAAGAAAATAATAAAAATTAAAATAAACCACAAAATAAAATGAGTAAAAGACTGCGAGAATTCCAGTCCAAGAACGATACAAATGTTTTCTGCTACGTGTGCGGTGAATTTACTTTCGAAAAGAATAGACTCAATTTTACGAATTTTCTGCAAACGTGATATCTTCAGTATTTTGTATTGCGGCTGAGAATATTGATGAACCATGGACGCCAAGTATTTTGTGTCGTTCGTGCAAACTAATATTGTCTGAATGGAGCTCGGGCAAAAAACGAAACATGAAATTTGATGTTCTGATGATATGGAGACGACCGTTTTGCCACCTAAGCGATTGCTATTTTTGTCTGGCAAAAGTGACTGGTGTTGGAAGAGTTATATGCCCCAATGTCAAGACCGTTTCATTGTCAGTTCCTTATTCTGATGATGTTCCATATCCTGCTTGTCCTGATTCAGCACGTGAAAACCATCGAATATCCTTCGATTCAGTGGAGTCGGGAGGAATCGATGGAGGAAGTGTATTTACAACTGAAAGCAAAAATCACGTTTTATCGCAAGCGCATCTGAATGATTGGAAAAGAGAATTGGAACTGTCAAAGGAAAAATCGGAATTGCATGCTTCTCGTATGCAACAATTCAACTTTTTGGGACCCGATGTTAAGGACATACTACAGACATCGTGAAAACCATTATCCAGACACTTTACTAAGAAAGGCAATTTCGGTCAGCCGTACGATCCCAAAGAGTGGCGCTTGTTTATCGATAGCAGCAAACTGAGTTTGAAGGCTGTATTATTGCAAATAGGCAACAAAAAACTATCGATTCCACACATGCAATAAATACGAAGGAAACGTACGAAACAATGGCAAAGTTATTGACATGTATCAAATATGAAAAGCACGACTGGAAAATATGTTCAAACAGAAAAACGTCATCAAATAATTTATTCCCTCTAGTTTGTACCAATCATTCCATTGTGCAGTGCTCTGTGTGGATCGCACAAGACAGGTAGTGCAGATTTAAAATATTTAATAACAGACTTGTTTATGGAGAATAGATAATTTTTATTTCTTTGTATTATTTCTAAATTTGTATAAATATGTAATATTTTTTAAAAATTTTCTATGTGGTCCAGAACGTTTTTTTTTTTAATTTTTATATTTGGCCCAAAAATCAAGAAATTTTAACAAGCCGTTACTGAGCAAAATTAATTTTACTAAAACAGTGGCCTTAAACTAAATTCTTTATAATTCATTGAAAAAAAAACTTAAAAAAAAATTGCAATTTATTTTTTTTCGTATACACTTCAATCCATAAGAGATATAAAAAATACGTCTTCTTGTTGTAGGTGGCTAGTATCACGAATTCTCATTTATGTACAAACAACTTTTCGTTATTTATAAGCCAGTGTTATTTACCATAAACATTTAAGGTGTTTGATGAATCTCAGAACCTCAGTATGTTTGGCAATGACAAAAACGTCAAAAATTTGGGGTAAAGACATATTACTTCTCGATAACTCCGGATATATCAGCTGTCCGTCTGTCTGTCTGTTAATTGTATTCACTCAGAGTATGAATTTTTTTAAAATTCAATTAAAACCTCGCCTACTTCCCATAGTGACTGAGCGAAAACTTTAAAATCTATTTAAATTCCACAAAAATTAGTACATCGGCTTCAAATTTTGCAAATAAGGTTTAATCTTTATTATTGGAATTTGGTCAAACAAACTGTAAACTGCGCCTACGTCCAATAAAAATTGACGCAAATAGCAAAATCTTCATAGATAAAAAAATGATTTAAACGTGATATATTACACCAAAGCTTTGATAAAAGGTATGTACTCTGCGTTTAAAATATTTTGATAAAAACCACACCCTACAAAGTGACGTCTTTAAAATAATACAACATTGAAAACTTCGAATATACTAAAAGGGGACTGTGGGGGTATTTTGACTTCGGACCAGTAGATTATAATTTATTGATTGTTTTTACATCTTTTCTTAAGGTCAAAAATACACATAGAAAACGCGCTGGAGGATTATAATATTTTTTTTAATAAATTTCACTATAGATATGTCAACAAACAACTGTGTCACTGGCATATATTAAGAATTTTTATTCCTCTAAAATTAAACAAATTTCTAAATTTAGAGTTATTATATGAAAATTTTCGATAAACATTTTAAATCAACTTACTCCGATATACCATTTAATACTAGCACGGTGTATCCTTTTCTCCCGCCAGTTTACTTTTTTGAAACTCCTGTAATAGACCCAAATATTGTTATGTGTTATCTTCGACAGGTAAAATCCTCTTTTACGACCGGCCCTGATGAAATTCCGAGCTGTATTTTAAAGCAATGTACTACAAACCTGTGTACTCCTCTAGCAAAAATTTTTATATTTCCTTGCATAGTGGCTATTTTCCAATTATATGGAAGAATATTTAGAAATCTGGCTCCAATATAGATGTGTCTAACTATCGAGGTATTGCAAAATTAAGTGCAACCCCTAAGTTATTTGAAAAAAATCATAACTGATCAATTAACCCACTCCATGTCTTTCACCATTTCTGTCTAACAACATGGTTTTCTGAAGAGTAGGTTTACTACAACAAACCTCTTAGAGTTTGCTACGCGTGTTATAAATGGTTTTACTTTGGGACTAAAGACTTATGTTATTTATACGGACTTTAGCAAAGCCTTCGACAGTGTTAATCATAATCTTTTTTTTAAAAAACTCCACCTTATTGGGATTCCTATCACATTATTAAATTGGATAAATTCGTATTTATTTAGAAGTACTCAAAAGGTTTTATATAAGAATTCTCTTTCAAAAAGTATTTCGGTCACTTCTGGCGTTCCTCAGGGCAGTCATCTTGGACTGGTTTTGTTTTTACTATTCATTAATGATCTTCATTCGGTAATAAAACACTGTAACGTCTTAATGTACGCTGACGACGTGAAACTTTTTCTTTGTTACAAATCACCCGATCTTTGGACTAATGGACTGGTGTAGCTTAAATATATTAAATCTTAACTTAAAAAATGTAAGCAAATGACTTTCTCGCATAGATCTGCTAATAACATAAATTACACTATAAATAACGCTAACTTAGAAATAGTTTACAGTTTTCTCGATCTTGGTGTTAATATGGATTCAAAACTTCGCTTCAATCTCCACGTTAATACGGTGGAAAATAAGGCAAGAGGAGTCCTTGGTTTCATTTAAAGATGGCCTAAAGAATTCAGTGATCCCTTTACTACTAAATTATTATATACCTCTCTCGTAAGGCCAATTCTTGAATATGCATGTTATATGGAACCCACAATATAATGTCTACATCGACGCCATAGAATCCGTTCAAGAACAGTTTTTACAATTTTATTAAAAAACGTACAAAATTATGGTAAATCCTTTAGCATGAATCCTCAAAGTTAAATGCCACAATTCCTTTTTGATAAATTTAATTTACAAATAATAAGCGATCCAAATATTTGTACAACACGATTAGGAACAACTATTGATGCAGTATTTTCTAGATATATTGCCGACATAACATCCATAACATACGCTTGCTATTTCAGTTATCATAAACCCCTAAATTTCATTAATAAAATTCGATAGGAATAATTGAAAATATTTACAAAAATAATTCAAAATGGATGTATTATGTATAGGTGTGATTATAACTTGTGTTTTTTTAATTAATTTGATGTTATTTAAAATTTTTGAATTTAAAAATTATTTTATTATAAAAAAACTAATAAATTAATATATCTACGAAACTGTGAAAAAGCTTCGCTTCTCTCGTGTGTCCAACGACGCATCTATTTTTTTTTTAATTTGTAGGTCCAAAGTGGACAAAAGAAAAGAAGTTGTTGTGCTGGCCCAGGTGATAACGACACTTGAAGTTATTTAAAAGAAACAATTTAAATAGATTATTGTTCTGTATACTTGTCATTCTGGCAAGTAGTTGATTAAAAAACATTTCCATTAAAAAATAACAAAATGGCGGACCTCTAAATAGACATTTTAAAAAATCGCATCTTTTTTGTGGAAAATCGGGGGAAAAATAAGAAAAAAATTAATAAAAATGTGCAATTCTACTAACTGCGAGAGCCATTGGCGTAAATAATAACGTATTAAAATTTCAATTCAATCGGCTTGATAGAATTTTTAAAAACACGTTTTGAAGTATTTTTAGAATTTTTTTTTTGTAAAGATGAAAAGATAAAAAACAAAATAAAATGGTGGAGTTTCGCATATTTTTAAACATTTATTTTTATGTTATGCATCAAAAAAGGTTATATATTAATGAATATATATAATTGTACTACAAACACATACTACGAATATGTACAATAATATTTAAAATTTTAGTCCGATCGATTGAATAGTTTTTTCGTAATAACGTCAACGAGGTCGAAAAGGGCGTGGAAAGGAAAACGTGTTCACGTTAAGTTTTTGTTGCCATGGATTCCATCTTAAAAAGTATCTTACAAATGTTTCTCCATCTTGGCGGCTTAAATAAGATGTTGTATATTATTCCTAATGGTATCTAATATATAAAGAAAGGGTTTTAGAAAATTGATTTTTTGAATCATATAGAATAAGACTGCCTCTTATACAGTTTTTGATTTAAAAAAAAATAAATATTAACAATTATAAAAAGTAATTTTGATATGAATTTCAATCATCCGCATCCTCAAGGAAGGCTTTTTACAGAACTTCATCCGCAAAATGACATCTGTCACATCCCTACTTGTTACTGTTTTTACAACTAGAAATTAAATTTATTTAATGTTTACAAATTTATGCAGAGAGTTTGCAACTAGCAAATAAGCAAGTACATTTACGACTTCTTAGTTATGAGCCAGAAAAACAGTTGGTATTTTAACTAGTAAAAATGCGACTACAAATTAAGCAACTAGTTATTTTATAACTAGTAAAACATCTTGTATTTTTTAACTAAAGGGCCCGCCAAATAACTTTTTTTTTTTTTAAAATTCTATAAAAAAAACTACTGTATATTTTCTCCAATTTCTTTTTTTATTTGAAAGTACAATTCTCTTTGACCCATTTAGAGTGCCCCAATCGAGTCCAAATGTATCACCGACCCCCAGTAACTTTGGAGGGCCGATCGTAGTGGCACACCCCCAGGAACCCCCTGGTGGGTTCCCCATACAAACGATGATTTTTTGAAATGTTTGTATGGTGAACCCCCAGGGGGTTCCAGGGGGTGTGCCACTGGCATGGTTGGATTGGCCCTCCAAAGTTATTGGGGGTCGGTCATACATTTGAACTCGATTGGGGCACTCTAAATGGGTCAAAGAGGGATTTTTCAAAATTTGACCCTACGGGACAAAAGTCAAAAGTTGAGGGCATTAGAATTCGTTTTAGAGGTATAGTTCCTCGGGCAAAGTTTCTTATTTTGATCCCTAGAATAAGATTTTCACTGAGCAATGGGTGATTTTTAAATCGACCCGCCCTAGTAATTACTTTTTAATACATTTACGCAATTTACTCGGTTTTTATTCAGGGCGGATCCGTGGATGCGCTTTGCGTAAACTTATAGCTACACGCTTTCAGTATATATGTATACGTAAATACCATTATTGACAATTTTTGTTGTGTAAGCTATTGGCCCAAAATACACTGTAGTGCTCAGTCTGCGTGAAACCGTGTTTCTCTGGCAAGGGAGGTAAGGCAGGCGACGCACAGTGCTGTGTTTGGCATGTCTAGCCGGAAAAAAATCTGTAACTCGCGTTTGGAAAGACGAAATGAGATGAAATTTGGAAAATAAGCTATTGAGGGGCATATCCTCAATATATATGAAGTACAACTCGGTGGACCCTTTAGAACCAAAGTTACCAAAATTTATATGGGAAAATTGGCCTTTTTACCTCCCTGCATCACGATTTTACAGATTTTTAAAAATAACATATATTTTGAATGATTTGACGCAGAAATCGTTGACCACTTTTTGTAAGCGCAATAAACGCTTCCATATTTGTAAGTACTATATTATGGTTAAACCGTTACTTATATTTGTTTGCGTGAGGAAAAGATAGAATGTCCAAAATCAGCAATTTTTTCCTATTTTCCAGGTAAGTTTTAACCAGGTTTTTTCTAAAAACCGACAAAAACACATAAACATACATACTTAAAATGCATCGTAACCATTTTCTTCCACATTTCCAAAAATTATATTAAATTGACATTGAAATGTTGACAGTTTTAACTCAGGCAAATGTTGGCATCTTTTCATTTATAGGGTTTTCGATTCTCAACCCATACTTTTCGAGGACATATGTATTGAAATATAAACGTAAAAGCTAGCAAACCACTGTAAAAAGCTTAAATTTGCAATTCAATTTATAATTTATATGCAAACAAACATTAATATAAAATTTTTACTTCGCATATTCCAACATCCGAAATACAAGAAAAATAGATTTCGAGTATTTGTAAAACGTTTCTCGTAGCAAATAATAGTATTTTCAAATTATTTTCTATGTAAATATTCTTCGATTGAGAAGTGAAAGAGAACAAGTAAGTGAACTTTAAAAAACGTTATATTTATTAGTTTAGTGCAAGTGTTGTTGTTCTTTTGTTGTTTTTTTTAATATAAATGCATTGAGAAGGATGAGCTTATTTACTATTTTCGCAAATTAACTGTAGACTTTATTGTTGTTCTTGTTGAAGCAAATATGTTTTGTTTTTTGACACAATTTAATATTTCTTATTAATTTTTTATAGTCAATGAGTTAAGTTCTTTTTTAATTTTTCATTAAAATGGAAAATAAAGTGATTTTATCTCGTGAAGAGTTTTTCGAAATGTGTTGCGCCCTTCCAAAAGGCGAACGAATGAAAAATTTAAGTAAGCATTGTTTGATTAAAGCTAGAATTTGTGAAGATGATGCAGAAAAAGTCAACATTATAAAAAATTATTGACCATAATAACAATCAACATAATAAAAATTATAACCATCTACCATATTTCAATGATAAGTTTTATAAAGCCGGTAATCGCAGGGATAGGTAAATAAAGATTACCCTTAACTTAGGTCAAAATTAATGTTTGTTTTTGAAAGATTTAGAAAAATTTGTCAAAATTGGTTCGGAATTGGCGATTTTGTTATTGATTTTAATGGTGATGATATTGTTGATGAAGAGGAAGATCAAGATGCTATTCCAGAGGAGCCTCTTCCATCATGTTCTAAAAGAGGAAGACCCGAAAAACCATTTGAGAGCGGTAGTGAGCGATCAAAACGTTTGGAGGTGCAAGAGTTACTTGATTTATATTCGTCTGATCAACTAAGTTTTGCTCAGCGCCAATTGTCTCAACGGGCAGATGGTAATAGGGTAAAGGCAAATTTAATAAAAACGGTGTCAGAGTCCTCTGAAGTTGCTAAAAAAATGGTGGCATGTGTACAGAAAAAAGGAGTGCAACGAATGTTTACCGCTACAGAAGCGCTTGCGTCTTTTATAGATAGTAAAATGACCCAGAAAATTTATTTGAATTTACGTACAGATGCAATTAAAGTTGTTCATTTCTTGTACCCATCCCTCCATACACTGAGAAACGCAAAACAACTTTGCTTCCCTGATGAGAATGCTGTAGAAGTTAATGAAAATAGTGCCTCCGTGAATGTACAAGCCATAGTAGATCTTACAAGGTTGCTTCACTCTCTGGAATCCGAAATTGAAAATCTTGTTCCTAATGGGACAATTTCGATATTTCTTCGCAAGTGGGGTGGTGATGGTAGCTTAGGTCGTAGCAACTACAAGCAGCAATTTAAAAATCCTGACTGCACTGATGGATATCTTTTCGTTTTAAGTTTTGATCCAATACAGTTATTCATGGGAACAGACTCACAACAAATTGTATGGAAAAATAGTACATCATCATCAACACTACTATGCTGGCCCATCAATTTTATTTATGCTAAGGAATCTGAGGAACTATCGGTAACAGAATTCAATGAAGCTCAAAGACAGATTATTAATTTGAAGCCAAAGACTACTATGGTTGGATAGACCAAAGACTACAATAAAATTCCAATTTCTTTTAACAATGGTTGATGGTAAAATAATAAATTACTTAACATCAAACAAGTCAAAGCAGTCTTGTCATATTTGTGGCGCAAAACCAAGTGAGTTGAACAAAACTTCACTTGAATAAAAACCAAATGAAGCATCTTATAGTTACGGGTTATCCACTTTGCATGCATTGATAAAAACTTTTGAGTGTCTTTTACACATAGCATATCGCTTGGACATTAGAAAGTGGGCCACCAAACAACCAGCTGACAAAATTGTTATGGAAAAAAAGAAAAAGCTCATTCAAATTAAACAAGAAATGGGTTTATTGATAGAGATTTGCAAACCAGGATACGGGACTACTCATGACGGAAATACAGCTAGAAGATTTTTTTAGTGATCTTAAAAAATCAGCTAGTATAACTGGGACAGATGAAGCATTAATAAAAAACTTTAAAATCATCCTAAGCTGTCTATCATCTGGAAAGGAATTTAAATTATCATTATTTGAAAGTTTCCTTGAAGAAACTCGGAACAGATATTTTAGCTTATATGGCTGTTATTGTATGCCAGTCAGCGTACACAAAATTTTTTTTCATGCTTCTGAAGTTATAAAAAGTTGCATTGTCCCAATTGGTGATTTGTCATAGAAAGCACAAGAAGCTCGAAACAAAGACTAGACGTTTTCGTTTCAGCAATACAAGGAAGTCATCCAGAGTTGAAAATAACAGGGATCTTTTTAATATGTTATTGATCTCATCCGATCCTTTGATAAATTCATACCGTAAAATCCCCTTGGAAAAGTACAAGTCTTTATCACCTGATATGAAAAAATTCGTTTATGGTGATCTGATTTCTGAAGAGGATAAAGATTATTACGAATCTGATAGCTCCGGGTGATATTTTTTATATATTAAAATTTATTTATGCATATTGTATATAAATTTTATAATACTTGGTAGAGAAAAAAAAACTTATTAACAATAAAAGTATCAAAATCATAAAAACGTGTAATGTTAAAATTGCGTTTAAGTTAGTGGATAAACGAAAAGAAGTAAAGAAAAAAACACAATTTTTAGTAAAATTTAACAAGAAAACATAATTTTTTAAAAAAAAACAGTATGACACAATTTTTTTGGAAAAAATTTACTTTAAACTTAAAAAATTAGTTTTTTCAAAGTTTTTGAATTTGGGGTCTTAAAATATGCATTTTTTTCCAGCATCTTCCTTAGTGTTCTATATTGGTAAAAAGGCCATTAAAATAGCATTTCAAAACTCTAATAGTAATAGGTCTACATCAATTAGTTTTGATGCAGCAGCATTTTTAGTGTAACAACTTCTTAAAAACACAAATTAACCCACAACTCCCTAGGGGGTAAAAAAAGACCCCCTCCCATACAATTTTTTACTTGTTTTTGCATCCCCAATTATGAAAAATCATAAAATATTTTTTTCCGGCTGAGTTGTATGAAACGCAGTACTGTGCGACGTAAAGTGCGCAAAATTTCACTCACCGAAAAAGCTGTAGTGATGAGCCTGCAGGACCGAAATCAACTAGTGTGTAAAAAAGTTAGTTATAAACAAATTATTTCACAACTGACTATAAATCGGTTGAAAAGTAATGCAGAAGCCAACCAAACAGAATATATACATTTTCTTAACTTTTACTATAAGTAAACTATTTCGCAAAAGATTATAAATTGGTTTAAAAGTAATGCAGACATCAACCAAAATAATTTAAACTGTCAAAGCTAGTTAAAAAGAAGTGTGCGATGAAATGGAATAGAGAAAATAAGAAAACGCTGTAATTTTTGTAGCAGATTTTTTGTCAGTCGCCAGCTGGTTCAAAAGAAATGTGCGATAAAGTGGAATATAGAACATATAAAAAGCAGTTATCTTTGCCGCAGTTTTTTTATTAGTTGCCGAAAGAAGTTTTTGCGTGGAAGTTTCCAGATCGTTGGTAGTAAAAAAAGTGAATAAAGTGAATAAAATATATACTAAAAGTAAGATTACAAAGTTTAAATAAAATAAAATGCAAGCAATTTCAAAAAGGCATGTAAGGAGATTGTGCAAAAAAGAGAAAGATAAATACATGCAGCAATTAAGCTCTAATAACATAAAAGAATGTGCATCTAGTGCTGTTGAAAAAATTCAAGAGGCAGAAATTGAACAAAATATTTCCATACAGTTAGATGATGAAGAAGCCCCTGTAGAAAAAACTACTTTTCGCGATAGGTTAGGATACTGGTACCACCGAAATAGACCATCGCGGCAATGCTTTGAGGAATTACTTTCCCTTTTTCGTGAGGAAGGCTTGGAGTTGCCATTGAGTGCAAAGACTTTTGTAACTAAAAGGGATCGGTGGACCGTGACTAAGGTTTCTCCGGGTTGTTACACACATTTTGGTATCGTTCAGCAACTGCACAAGATTTCAACTATCATAAAAAACTATGATGAAATTGCCGTAGATGTTAATATTGGTGGGCTTCCATTATTCAAGAGTTCAAGGGCACAACTGTTGCCAATTCTGATAAAAATTTTTAACATTTCTAATATTTCAGTGTTTCCTGTAGGTGTTTATGTAGGTCAAAATAAGCCTAATAATATAGAAGAGTTCCTTTTTCAGTTTATAAACGAGGTAGAAGATTTAATAAAAAATGGATTCCAAGTAAATGAAAAATATATTGTTTTTAAAATAAGAGCAATTATTTGCGATACACCTGCAAGAGCATATGCATGCGGAACTGCAAGTCCGCATGCATTTAAATTTGGTTGCATTTAAAGACTATTTTTTTTTTCCATTAAGTCTCCCAATAACCTCTGTGCTATTCGACCTTTTATTCCTATTTTGATTACAGGTTTGATTGAAAATGGTACAGGTGTTGTAACTGGTAAAAGATTTAAGGGTACTGAATCTTTCTTTACCGAGCCCTGCGATTCGTTTTCAATTTTAGGAACTTGCTAAGTTGATCGCAGTAGTGTAGGTGAAGACGAAAACTTTAACGTACTCGATATTAAATGTAAACTTGTTGGACTGCTAATTGGAGCTAAGCTTGTCGTTCTCCCTTTATTGCGCGGATGCCATTTATTTTAAATATAAGAAATTAACAATACCTATTATATTAAAAAATTCTCAAACAAAATCTTAATAATTAATAGAAACGATAATACGATATAAAGAAATACAATTAAATAAAGCCAACATTATTAAAAATTAACTCAGAAAGAAACAACATTAAGCGTCTTCAGCTGAATGCCTTATGTGAGTATTTAAGTAAGTATAAAAAGAATGTAGAGATATATATGCTCTGATTAATTCCGTTTAATAGATACCGATCAAAATCACTCAAATGAAAATATCGCTAAACCAACCTTCCAATCTTGCAATAATGTTTCACAGCTTGTAGAATTAAAACTTTCGGAAATGACAGGTAAGAAGAAAAATTAAGACCTATCGGCAATTTATCTCAAAGAAGCTTTAATACGAGTATATAATATTAACAAAAAATTTGCTACAAAAAATTTATGTTTTGAACTTGTAGTATTTCAGATGCTATTAAGGAACTAAGAGACACAGTTCATTCACAAAATGAAATTATTATGTTAGCGCAGGCAACTCAAAAAGTCTTGACCCAAAAACTAATACGTCAAGATATCAACGACGCACAAGTTCGGACTGTCTTTCCCATTAAAAGTTTTGAACATTTTTGTGCATTCAATAACAAAATTTTCGACGAAAATTGGTCAATATATGTAAGTTTTTTTTAAAATTCTTAAACCTAAATTTATTATCTTCTTAAAGTATTTGTCATAAATAGAGAGCTTTATCATTATTTTATAGTTTGCAGATCAATACTATGAAGTCGTTATTGAAAGGAAAACTACCTCAAACTTTAATTGCAGTTCTGTCAAAAGAAGTTATTGTTGATACAAATATTCAAGGCACTCATGGCAAGAAGCGATTGAAAGATTTTCCAAACGCCTTTAATGCTTTAATGGATGCTGTTCGCTCGCTTCACTCGGATCCTGACAAAGAGCTAAGAAAAGCATTAAATGTAATAAAAAAACGACACTTCCACACTGTATGCGTCCAAAAAAGATCTCATAACTAGTTTTCTTATATTTTTATTTTATAATTTTCTCTTATCCTTGAATTGACTTCATAATTTTCTAACTTTATGAGCCTAAGATTTTTATACTTAAAAAAACCTACAAAACAATACGAAAAGCACTAAATGTAATAAAAAACGACACTTATACGACAATATGCGTCCTTAAATAATCTCATAACTAATTTTCTTTTATTTTAATTTTTATTTTATAATTTCCTCTAATTCTTGAATTGACTTTATAATTTTCTAACTTTATGAGCTAAAGATTCTTATATTTGATTTTTTATATTTAAGAAAACCCACAAAACGAAACCAAATGAAAAGCATTAAATGTAATAAAAACGATACTTCCATACTGTATGCATCCAAAAAAAATTCTCATAACTACTTTTATAACATTTTAATTTTTATTTTCTTATAATCCCTAATTCTTGAATATAATTTTCTAACTTTATGAGCTTAAGGTTTTGTAATATGATTTTTTTTTATATTTAAGATAACGCATAACGCATTATATTAAAAAATTTTAAACCGTAAAAAAAAATTTAAATAAATCTAATAATACACTACGAAAAACGCATTTATAAATAATTTTTTTGGGGTAGCATAGAAATTAATTTCTTTTTTACTGATTAAAAGCAGTAGTTTGCATTCTCATTATAAGTTGGTTAAAAAATCATTAATTTATAACTAGTTTCAAAGTCATGCAGAGACGGAAACTGACTACTGCATAGTAAACCTCTGCACGAGCGCACTTGAAATGCATTTCAGAACACTGATTTGTGGAGCAAGAGTTGGTTATGTTCGGCTTCCATTAATTAGAACAAACGTAACACTACAGAGAGCACTCGTCGCGTGAGCAGAACAAAAACAAAAGAAAACCGAATCAATATTATGCTTGAGTCGACAGAGAAGAGCGCAGCAGAACGAAATGACTTGAAAGTTATGTGATGAACAGCAGAACGCTTGGAGTTATGATGTGTTGTTTAGGTTTCATAGTTTCTGCATTTCCTTCTCAAGTAAAAATTATCTAAAACGCCAAAAAAGGGATTTTCTTATTATTTATTGAAATTATAATAAGAGACTTTTTTATTTATTATAAAAATTAATTTTTTGAAGCGAAGCTTTTTTTAATTTTTTCAATATTTAATTCAATAAAAGTTATTTAAGAATTAAAAATAAAAGTATTTTTAAGTAACAACAACAAAATTAATTAAATTTTATTGTGGTGCTTATGGGGATATTTTCTTGTTGTTTTTACTTTAACTATTGGTGGTAGTTTTGTTGATTATTGTTTCTTGCATTCTTATGATGTTGGATTGTTGTTATTGTTGTTTTTTCTGCTGATGATTATAATGATTATTAATTTGTAAATATGATTACTAGTAATGATGTGATTACGTTTGCTGTTGGCGTTGTTGTTTATGGTAGTATTGGTGTTGTTGTTGGTCTATTGCAATGATGTTTATGTTTTTCATTGTTATTATTTTGTGGTATATCTTAGTAAAACTGAATGATCCACTAGAAAAATGTGATTTCGGAAAGTACTTCTTCAATCATTTGAAATCTAATTTTGTAGAAATATTTAAGGTAATTGAAAAACAACGCCAGTATTTTATGCAAGGGCCTTAGTCAGTAAATTTTTTTCAAAATTAAAATATAGGGACAATTATTTGTTTAATTTCATTTTTACGTTTAGTTTTTTATATTTTATATACAGTTGCGAACAAAATAATAGCAGTCGTCTTATATTCAGATCTGTTTGGATATATAATACTAGTCTACAAATTTCGTATCTGGTAAACCCATTCTTATTCGTATATGTCCGCTTAACCCTGGTTTCAAATCTGTGCTCAGTTCCCTCCTATATTGTAACATTTTCAATTTACAGGGTGTTTAACTTTTTGGCACGTGTTTAGTATTATTGATCTAGAATCTGAACTACTCATCATAAAATTAAAAATATCATTTTGTATTTTAGAAAAAATATCAGCTTTTCAATCCATATATCAACACTATTGTCATGTGCGGTAGCGGAGCAAAAATTTTGAGATTATTCAACGAAATATCAACAAATTTTGTATCTTTTGTTTTACGATAATCGCCAGTGAGCTAAGTCATTTTGCAAAAACATCCAAAATTTATATATTGGCTGGTGTAAAAGTTTTGGCATACTTAAAGAAAAAATTAAATGAAACAATAATTGTACCTATATATTAATTTTGGAAAAAAATTTCATCAAGATCCCCTCCCACGGGTAAATCCTGACTACGGCCCTGGCATAAAATACTGGCGTTATTTTTCTAGTACCTTAAATATTTCAAAAAAATTCGAGTTAAAATGATGGAAAAAATACCCTCCGAAATCACATAAAATAAATTTGCGAACTTAAATTTGCAAAATATCACGATTTGAACATAAAAATCGAAAATATGCGCATATAATATGCACTTAAAACTCTTAAATATTCGCTAAAAGAAGGGAAAATATGCAATTAAAAATATTTTTCTTATTTTTTATTATCGGTTAAAAAATAAATATTGCATTCAATTAAAAAAAAACAATTAATTTTTAAATACATATAGAATAAATTTATAAAAAAAAGTAAAATGCATTTAAAAGTACCTAATAATTCAAAGTTATCTTTTTAAAAAATATTTCGTATTAAATTTTAATGGTTAAAAATCAAAAAAGCAAAATATGCAAAAACCACATTTATTTATTGTATAAAAAATATACGCAATAAATATGCAAAAATAAGTATTTTTGTAAAATATGCAAAATGCATTTATTACAAAATATTTAAAAATATGCACTAACTATTGAATGCCATTTAGAAGGAATTTTCATGATTCGCAAAGATAACTTAACCATTTGCGCTTTAAGATGCCCAGTAAAAACTTGCATTTGCATGAAATAAATAGCCCTTAATCTCTTTGCCAATGTTCTGCTGAGTTAGGTGTGATCGATGCTTTTCTCGCTGTTATCAATCAATTTTGTTTTATAGAACGAATAACATCGTGTTCTGGTAAAGCAAGCGGCGAACAAGTTCTGTTTTGAAGCCGGCGAGAGCTCTGCTCGGTTCTTGTCGTTTAATGGATTGGTTATGTTCTGCTTGACTTAACAGTGTTATGTTATGTTCTGAACTCGGCACTGTTGGCTCTACTGTTGTAGAAAAAACGAGTGCATTTGTGCAGAGGTTTACTGCATAGGACATCGCAATGTTAAAATAGTCACTAGACGACAAGGAAAATAGCCAAATACTAACCAGTTGTACTTATTTAATAACTAATTTTAAGTTAGTTTTAAATCGATTTGATTCCCTACAGGGGATGGACTGACACGCACACATTAGCGAAGTCATCATATTTTATTTAGGGGATACCTACACCAATACAATCAAACACAGTTCATGTACACAAAAGAAACCCAGTGGGCATTTTAGCTAGCGATACGCAAAAGAAAGCATGCCAGTACTGCTCTTAATGGCGTCGATTACCTTCCATGCTCGCTGTATTGATGAGTGCTTCTGTAAGGCCTACCTTTTGAAGGTTTGGAGTCTTTTTATATTATTTTATATGAAACAATTTTTAAAAAAATTTAGAAAAAATTATAAATGATAAGATCAATTAAAAAAAAATCAAGACTTAAAGAAAAAACAAAAAAATTTTTTTGTCCGAGTTGGGTCGCGAACCCAGGTCTCCGAAATCTAACACATTACATATCACATTATATGAAAACTTTTATATGGCAAAATTCTAAGTCTTTTCTATTATTTTTGTGTGAAGAAATTTTACAAAAAAAATTCCAAAAAATATTTAAATTAACAGAAAAATTTGTAAAAAATTTAGATTTTAAAAAAATACAAAAAAATTTCTTTGGTCCGT
The DNA here is from genome assembly GCA_963920525.1 of Dichetophora obliterata. Classification (NCBI taxonomy): domain Eukaryota; kingdom Metazoa; phylum Arthropoda; class Insecta; order Diptera; family Sciomyzidae; genus Dichetophora; species Dichetophora obliterata. The sequence goes on from OY986437.1 coordinate 131,378,031, forward strand.
TGATATTTATATTGCTTTTCTATTCTAATTATAACGTGCATTCTCAAAAAGGGCTTCTGGCAGGCTTCTTTAAAGTCGCGAAAGAGGATGGCCAAGAAAATTTTCTCGTTTCATATAAAAAAGTTAATGGGCTTTGGTATGAGTACAGAAGGGCTAAAAACTCCATATGATGGCCTGCTAGAAGTGCTTCAAATACCTGCTTTTGCCCACTGGGAAACTGGTTTCACACACTGAAAAATATTTGTGTGTAAATATTACTAATAACTGCGACCAATTTTATTCGTAATTTTCAGCCACGAATAGGATTCGTAGAATCGACGTATATTAGTACATAGTACGAATATGTTATTCGTATTCTAAAAAAAAGTTCTGTCTGAGCTGGGGTTTGAACCTCGGCTCTTTAGTTTACGGACTACGCACTCTACCAGTAGGCTACAAACACTTTATAATCATACAGTTTCTTATGTTCTGTAGATGTTCGATAAACAAGGCTGAACGATTTAGGTTTTTGAATTTTTTAGACTCAACTAATAATTCGTACATTCTACTAATAATTCGTACGGTCAGCCTACGAATGAATTGCTTCTACTAATATTATTTTTCATTCGTAAATAGTACGAAAGCATTAGTAAATACTAAGAATGTAATGAAAGAAATTACGAATTTATTCGTACGAGAAATATACGAATATTATTATTTGTATGTACACAATCATTCGTACAATGCACTAATACGAATTGATTTATTTTCGTTTACGAATATCATTAGTATATAAAACAAATATATTGGTAGATACTACATCAGGTATTAGAAAAATTCTACGAATCAATTCTTAAAGATATCACAATAAAAATACTTCGTATACTGTACGAATATTTGTAGAATGTAGGAATATTTTGTTTACTAATATCATTCGTAGAAATTTTACTAATAAATATTTTGAGTGCACAGACTGATCAGTACAGTGTGTTTTTGAAAAACTGACTACTCACGCAGACTGAGCACTACAGTGTATTTTAGGCCATAATTGTAACTTGTTGCTGTTGGCAGCCGTGGCGTACTGGTTAAAAGCGTAATCAGTAAGCCAAGAGAACCCTGGTTTATTCCCCATTACCTGTACAGAGTTTCTTTTATTTAAAATTTTTTTTTGTCAGCCTGCACTTCTCAGCAGATAATGGCAAGCCTCGGAGAGTAAAATTTTTGATGCAAATCTTCTTGAGAACATAAGCCGATTGAAGTCAACGTTAAGCACATATGTCTTGTTCTTGATCCGTTGTGTTCAATCGTTTTACAACACAATAGATCATAAGGAGCTCGGTCAAAGGCTTTCAAGGTTTGAAATGACCAATTCATTTTTTTTCGTTGTTGGTAACAATCTTACCAAAAACTGACTACATCGTGGTATATTTACACTAATCATCCTTGTATATGGGCATTCCACGTCAAGTGCACCACTGAAAAACTTCATCGCTCCTATTTCGATAAAACTTGGAAGTGTTGTACTATTTAATTACATAAAAAGAGCAAAGGGAGGGGAAGTAAACAGCAAGGGTTGCTGAGTTATAGAAGTTTAAAGTTAAGGTCTGAAATATATAATTTATAACTTTGAAGTGTTGTACTATTTAATTACATAAAAAGAGCAAAGGGAGGGGAAGTAAAAAGCAAGGGTTGCTGAGTTATAGAAGTTTAAAGTTAAGGTCTGAAATATATAATTTATAAGTAAAAAATTATTGCTATATAAAAAAAAATAGTTGAACGTTCTTAAAGGATTTTTTCCGTTCTTTTTGATAAAAATATAAAAAAAAATTAACAATATTAATACCGAGAAAACCAGTCTTAAAACTAGTCTTAATCGAAAGGCTGATCTTTTTCCTTTACAATGATATATGGGTCATTCTCTTACTGACAAAAACTTTTTGAGACAACTTTTTGATTTCATTTTGAAAATAAAAAAGTTAATTTTAATAAAAAAATAGCTTAAAAAAAATTTATAAAAAATTTCAAATTTTTATACACAATTTAAATGTTTAAATAAATTTTAACCAATCTTACAAACCACTTACAGTGTTTTAAATAAAACTATCGTATTCTACGTCAAATTTTACATAGAAAATGATTTTTTATCAATAAAGAAATGATTATTATTATTGCAAAAATTAAATAAACTCGCTCGGTACCTGACGTCGGCACGCCAGTTGCAAAGTGCACCTCATATTCTCACCTCATACCAAGTTTCTCTGTATTATAATATTATATAAATTATGTAGTGTCTAGGGCTCCAATTTTGGGACTCAAAAGCAACTACGGGATTTTGGAATTACTAATTAAGAATCCGGGGATCCCCGGATTAGTCCCGGGATTTGAAAAATAGAAAAAAAATTTATTTAACAAAAAAGAAATCGTGTGCAAGATATGAAAGTTAGTATATTTTTTTAATAAAAAATTATCCAAAGGAATTAAAAAACAGTTTACTTAAATTTTTTATAAAAAGTTTATTTATTTTATTTCTTTATATATAGAGGACGAAAATATATAAAATAAAATTCATATTTTTTGGCATAATAATACTAACATTAAAACGGTACATTTTTTGAGATCACTGAAATCTTTGAAAGGTGAATTCTTTGGTAGAAAAATTTTCAGCCGAAGAAAAACATCTCTTGGACTCAACACTAGTAGGTGGAATTTTTATCAATCATATCATATGCTTTTTTAAGCAGATTACCACGAGTGCTACCATTTAAATATATTTTTATTTCATTTTTGAACATGTTGAAAGTGTTGCATTTTTGTAATTTGAATGCAATCCCGGGATCCGTAAAATTCCGGGATTTCCCGAAATCCCGGATTGGAAACCTTATTAGTGTGTAAAAATTATGTATAATAAAGGTATAATTTAATTATTATCTAATAAGATAGTATGATTTATTAATAAATCCATCTATTCTTTACTTCAGATGTTGCAGCAGTTGTGCCCTGTCTCTCACCAATTTATGCCATCATCAGTAAGACGACGACAAAAAACATAAAACCATGCCTGCAAATTAATCTAAAAGATCACAAAACAAAAGTATTCGTAATGATGTTCAAGGGCGTACGCAGAAATTTGAGAAGGTGGGGGCTATATTGAGGGCAAGAATTAATTTTCTGAGATTTACTGCAAATTCATTTAAAATTAGTTTTTTCAACTCCTTCTCCTGAACGAAACGTCTATGAGCACTTAACATACACAAACCTACGAACAATTTTTTTATAAATTCAGTCAATATAATAGGATTACGTTTCACTTACCATTAAGGCGAGCTTCCGTCATCGTAGTCCTTAGCCATGTTTTCACTCTTCTTAAAGTGCTGAAGGATCTCTCCACAGTTGCTGTTGTACACGGCATTGTAAGCAAAATTTCCAACGGTTCTCTTGTTTGGGGTAAAAAATCGGTCTCATTATAACAATGACTAAGTCTGGTTGCTCTTTGTTTTTGCTCCAATTTTCAAACTAAAGTTCCAGCTCATTTTCAATATCTTGTAAATTATAGAAAGCGCTTGCATAACCGACTTGAATCTTGAGATTATCCAAACTAGTGCTTTGAATATGAGTTGGATGCAGTGCTGCTAAATGAAATGCTAAGTTATCTATTGAAAATCTTTGTTAAATTGAAGATATTAACGAATCAAGGTAGGGTAGAAAAATCACTCGCTTAAAGTATTCCTGTAACGTTGTAAATGGCGGATTCGTTCTATTTTTTTGTTTTTCTTTAATTCTAGGTATACAAATATCGAAGGAAGCATTGTGCTAATATTTTGCACTCCATGCAAATATCGCTTAAAGCAGTGTCAGATGTTGATCAATGCTATTCAATTACATCCAAAGTTTTCCGTATATGATCTCTGCATTTTATAATATCATTATATTTTGATTGCATAACATTTACAACAGGTTCAAGAAGAGCATAATATCTTGCAATTATACACATACAAATTATAAAAACGCTTCTACCAACAGCACTATGTAACTGAAATGTAAGTTTACTTGTGGCAGCATTTCCTTCCGTACTTAGCTTTTCTAAGCCTACAACTATTTCACAATAGTATTTTTTGAATTCATGTAACTCTTTTATTTTTCTGACCAACGAGTTTCACAAAATGAAAGTATACTTGGCGCATATTTTCGGCGAATAACGGACTCTTTGAAGAAATGTATTATATCTTTAATAGTATAAGTACTATTTCGTATTTCAGGGACTTAATTCAGGTCGTTGACCACCAAATTGAGTCTATGACTCGCGCAATGAAAATAAAAACTTTTTCTGAATGTTTTTTTCAGTATTTTTTGCACACCACTAGTCTTGCCGGCCATCGCTGCACATCCGTCAAAACCTAGTTCAACACATTTCTCCGGATCCAAACTCATTTCCATCACAAAAGCTTTGCTATTTGCAGATATGGGGTCTGCGTCCACGGACATGAGTTCTTCAAACCCAACAAAATCTTCACGAATTATAAGTTTATTTTGTTCGAAAAATCTGACACCCATAGATAATTGTTCTTTGCCAGACATATATGCAGTCTCATCTGCCAAAATACTATATGCGGAAGCTTTTCTTATATCTTTACAAATGTATTCCTTTAATATTTTTGCTGAAATGTCTAATATTTATTTCTGAATTCGTGGCGATATATAAAGTAGCATTCCTTTTTCCTTCTTCAATGTTTTTTTAAGGTCTCATCGCCAGCTGATATTTTCAACATAATTAAATCATATAAAATTCCTGAAGAAAAGAAACACGCTACTAACAATTTAACGTCAACGGTATGAGGCGAGAATATGAGGTGTACTTTGCAACTAGCGCTCCGACGTCAGGTACCGCGAGAGTTTATTTAATTTTTTAGCAATGGTAATAATCATTTCTCAATCGATAAAAAAATCATTTCCTATGTAAAATTTGACGTAGAATACTATGGTTTTGTTTAAAACACGCTAAGTGGTTGGTAAGATTGGTAAAAATTTATTTAAACATTTAAATTGTGTATAACAATATAAAATTTTTTATAAATTTTTTTGAAACTTTTTTTTTATTAAACTTAACTTTTTTATCTTCAAAACAAAACAAAAAAGTTGTCTCTAGCTTAAACATAACAGAAGCTATGAATTAGGCTTGCGTAGTTCATGAACGAACTAGTTCAATTGAACTATTCGCACTCATGAACTATGTGAACTAGTTCGTTGATCCTCGTTCTTTTAGTTCTTTTAGTTCAATCAATTTTGCAGCGAGTCAGATCGAAATGAACTAGAAAAAATTTGGTTTCACTCAACAATGGTTTGAGTCCGTGTTGATACAGTTTTCACTAATGGACGGTAAAAATAAACAAATTTTTGTGGCAAATATTGTGTGAAATGCCCCATAATGCCCCGTATTATTATGTAAATTTCTTCTATGTCCGCAGTTAATGATTGATTCAGTCATATGTTCGTTTCATTTTATAGATCAGATCATGAACTAGCAAACAAAACAAACTAAAAGACCAGTTGAACAAAAAATACAACGAGCTAACATACCTAACGATCTAAAAAACCAAACGAACTATAAGACCTAACGAACTAACAACATGAACGAGTGCACGAAAATAACTAAAAGAGCGAACGAACTAAATGAACTAAATGAACTTTTTGAACGAACTAGTTCATTTAACTCAACTGAACTAAAAAGAGCGATCTTTTTAGTGAACTAAAATGCCCAAGCTTACTATGAATTTTTGAAAATTAGTCCGTTTAAAAAAAAATCCCCGAGCACGTGTCTTTTTTTCGATATAGAACCCGTAAAAATTTTTTAGAGCAAATCAAAAATGTGACGGTCAGAATGGTGTTCGGTTTGTAAAAGAATGACCCATATATGACATGAGGGGGAGCGAAAAATCATAGAATAATCCGTACGGTTAAAACTTGCGCAGCGTATGCGCCAACTGCAGCATCATCTCGCAAAAAAAAAACCGTTAATTTTGTGGAACATTCAAAAAGTGGAAGTCAGTGTTATGATAAAGGCATTCCACCCGAGTGGCACTTTCTCTGCACAAACAATTCCAAGGACACACAATATTCTCTACAAAAGATTTACCATGTGTTTCTCAAAATTTCAAACAGAGGTATATAAATGTAGTCAGATAGTTTTTTTTTAATTATAAATAAGGTATATAAACAATTAACGGCTGTTATTATAACTTTTTTATGACAATTAATATTTTAACAATTAAAATAAAATGTATAAAAAATTGTATGAAAAAACAAGATTTATTAAAATAAATGTACATGACAAAATTATTATTATTTATTTTTTTATTTAAAAATTGACAATATAAACTTAACTCTGTGCCATAAAAAGTACATTCATAAATTTTTTGTATATATATTGTGTTTCTATTAGTTTGCTTGTCATTAGTTTTTGGAAAATATTATTTAATAAAATATTTTTAATGAATTTCTAAGTATATTGTTTTTCTCTTTTGATAAATTCACACTGACAGCTAAGTGCGCATTTAGTGCATTTACTATATATATTTGTCCCTGTTACTCCCTGTTACTCCGTTCGTAAATGTGGATTTCGTAAATGTGCATTTAGCTCTCAGAGTGAATAAAGCATAAGTTTGTTTATCATTGTTTTTGGCAAATTTTGTGATGAAACAACTTATAAGCAATTTCAAATCATATGGGACTTTCAATTAAAACAAAACAAAACAAAACAAAAAAAAATATCACAGAAAACAAATTAGAAATAGTGGCGTACGTTTGGATTATTCTATGATTTTTCGCGCCCCATCAAGTCATATATATCATTTTAAAGAAAAAAGATAAAGCTTTCGATTAAAACTGATTTTTTTGGTATAAATATTGTTCAAATTTTTTTTATATTTTTTTATCGAAGAGAACGGAAAAAATCCTTTAAGAGCGTTAAACTATTTTTTTTTATAAAGCGATAATTTTAGACTTATAATTTAAAACATATATTTCGGACATTAACTTTAAACTAATATAACTCAGCAACCAGTGCTTTTTACTTCCCCTCCCTTTACACTTTTTATGTACTTGAATAGTACAACACTGCCAAGTTTCATCGAAATCGGAGCGATGAAGTTTTTCAGTGGTACACTTGACGTGAATTGCCTCATATGTAAAATGTATTAAAATTGGTGTAATAGCTACTTTTGCACATATGAGGATTTTTTAATTTTTATAAACTTTCCGTAATGGTTTCTTTTTTTAAAACTAGAAGCAGGAATACTAAGCGTTATCTTACTTAATTTTTCCCATTAAAAATCTAGCCACCTATTGTTAAAAATATTATAAGTTTTCTTTAAAATAACTTAATGTAAGAAATCAATTTTTTTATGAATTTTGTATTCTTTATAGTACAATTTTTTTATTATTAAAAATTGAATAAAACTTTCCTTTTTTTTATTTAAAGCCCAATCCTAAAGTTACCAGTGTTGGAAGTTGGCATACAATTTATTAGATTCATTCAATATTTTCTCAATAAAATTAATTTCTTGCTTTGATTAATTTTTAAAAAATACACTAATATTAAATTGGCCTCTCTGATATCTCATTTTGTTCAAAGTTTTAAAGAAAATTTTTAGGACTTTTCTTCTTCAAAAATTGAAAATATCGCACTATGCTAGTTCAAGTTTGCAAAAAAATGTAACATGTAGGGTTTCAGAACGCTCTGATTAAATTTAATATTCTATGATTTAGTTATGTGCACAAATAAAATTGTTTACATTTAATTTTGTGTCATACAAATTCTTATATATGTTGTTTATTATGTGATTATTGCTTTTTGGAAGAAATTAATATAATTAATATTTTTAACATGTTAATAATTATGCATTAAAAGATTATTAGATATTGCATAGGGAAAAACAACAACTCTGTTTTCCACTTAATAAAAAAGACAATATTCATACAGCATAGAGTACACAATGTCAATTTAATAATAACTTTTATATGATATAAAAACTTTTTACGTACCATCCTTGTTCATTCCCATTTGAAGGCACTTTCTTAAGCGGCAGGCCTGGCATTGATTACGATGAGCCTTGTCCACAATACATCGTCCAGTTCCAGCCTGACATCTGTAAAAATTAACAAAAAATTGATTAAAGCATTCAAATGCATCTCAATATATAAAATTCGAATTCAATTAATCCTAAGTGTCAACCCTGAATAAAGTGTTCACAGAATTAAGAACTAGGTACTTTCATGAAGAAGCAGCATCAAATACGTTTTTGCTTACTAGTAAAGTAAAAGTTGTCAAGTCAGCTAAAGTTGTCGACATTATTGAAATTGTAACATTTGTTCTTTCAATAGTAAGCGAGCACAATGAAGAATTCAGTCTGCTGTCGAAAATTTTGAATTTAAGACTTCATATATAGTTTGCTCAAATGGGATTATCATAGAATTTTCCCTCCACTCAAAAGCCAATGATCCTTGCACAAGGCATTTCTGGCGAGCTTCAGATATTTAATCGAATAACGATTCAAATTTTTTCGTGCGAAATGAACTCCACTCAAAACATCCACAACAAAGCAAATTTCCACTTGAGCAAAACAAAATCTATTTTCTTCTTAAACACTAAAGGAGTCAACTTTGATACACATTTACTTTTTTTTGGGTACTCATGCAAGCCGGGAACTAAGACGGTAAAAGGAAATTAAGCTTAGGGTTGTGTATATAAGCAAGTGCGATGTTGGTTTTAAAGCAGTGAACGAAAATAAACTCTAACTTTGCGTTCGTTAAGGTAGTAAAGCGTTGATATGAGAGAACTGAACATAAATGTTGTGTAGCATTTATTACGGCGCTCATTATCCGGCTGAATTCAAGTTTGCATACTTGAGCATAAATATTATGGATACGTCCAGTGATGTTACATCAAATTTGTTTGAATACTGTACCGTACAGTAAATTTTACTGTTTTAAATTTTTTTTAAAACAGTAAATTTTACTGTTTTTAACAAAAACGCAAGTACTCATAAAAAAGCTTTATTTGTACTTACAAAAACAAAAATATTTCAATTAAGTTAAAAATTTAAGTAACACAAACAATAACAAAACACTAATTAACTTATTAAAAAAAAGTTATAATTTAAAAAGTTACATATTAGGTTTGTAACATGGTGCAAGAATGGTGACACGTAGTTTGCTAAAGCTGTCACACTTGTGAATGAGTGAAAGAGACAGAAAATTGATTTTGTATGGTTTGACTACTTAAGTTTTGGTTTTTTACAACAAAAATTAAAATTCGCTGTCACCTTGTTTTCTTACACAATGGGTTTATAACATACATAAGTCTTAAAATCTTTAACATAGTCTTATTATTTTAAGGACATGTAGTTTCATTTTTCAATTTGTATATTCTATAGATTTATAAAAAATTGAATTTGAATTGAATTTTTTGGTGTTAAATTAATTTGCATTTTCTGGCGTTGTTTGAAAAAAATTTTTTAAGTTGGCACAAAAACATTCAAAGTTCATTAAGATATTTTGATGAAGTGTTGCTTTTTAAGGAAATTTCACAATTTTACTATTTTAAAGGAATATTACTATAAAAAGTTAGGGCAGGCAGATGTTAAAAAAGTTTATTCGCACTAAATTCTTTTTGTGTATTTTAATAAAATTATTATACAAAATGTTAATTTTAGGGTACAAATTCATAATTACTGTATTTTATTCACTAATTACTGTTTGCCTGTACGGGGGTCAAAATTACTGTAAAATACAGTAATTACTGTTCGTGTAACATCAGTGGTTCCGTAGCATAAGCTACACTAAATAACCGTATTGTTTGAGAGACTAAGAAACGAGAGAGAAAAACATTTTATCTGTGTTCAAGGACTGCGGCGACCGTAGCCTAGTGGGTAGATTGCGTGGCCCCTAAGCTAAAGAACCGCGGTAGCCCGGGTTCAATTCCAGCTCAGACAGAAAAGTTTTTTCAATTGAATTAATTTTTCTGTTCGGTCGTCACCTCTCTGCAGACAATGGCAAACCTCAGAGAGTAAAAATTGCCATGTAAAGCTTCTTGAGAACATAAGCCGTTCGGAGTCGGCATAAAACACGTAGGTCTAGTTCTCGGTCATTTGTGATCAAACATTTAATAACACGCACAACACAATTGATCAATAGAAGCCAGGTCAAAGTCCTTCCAAGGGCTGAAATGGCCAGTTTATTTTTTTTTATTTTGTGTTCAAGGACATGCATCGTATCAAGGGCGCATTCAGTTTTGTAGGTAGCATAAATTTATAGAGCACTCTTGTTTAAGTATGAATAATCAATGGACTTTTTGTTAAGCTATTCGGTTAATTTATATTTATACCCACACGCGTACTCAGTGAAGGGTGTAATTACTTTGTCACTCCGTTTCTAACGGCCATAAGAAGGCGTGTCAGGTATAGAAAAGTACCAGATATGTTAGTACCATGAATTTTATTTTTTATAGTTTTTGAGAAAACGTGTTTAAAGATTTGAATGCTTCTGTAAAGTAGGGAAGTTAACTTTTTTAAAATTTGCTTTTACAGAATGCTAAGTACTTCATTACTTACCAATAATTTAAAATTTGGCGGGCCTACATCTCGCTTAAGGGCCCTTAAAATTTAATCAATGCAAAAGAATTGCAATTTATACAATTTTGATGCTTACAAAGAATCGAGTAACGTAGTATTTAATGTTGAAGATCTGGCCTATCTTACTCCTAAAGGATTTTAGAATGCATTTATTGTCTTGGCATGCAAAAAAATTCTATTTATAAAGCATTTTAAAACACTGAAATCGTAAAACACCATATTCATATAAATAAAAATATTTAACAATAATAACAATAACAATTGCATTGCATAAAAGTTTATTAATTAATTAAATAAAAACATATGGGGGAAAAAAGGAATAAAAACTTGAGATGAACGATCCCGTAATTTTTCAGGAACGGTATTCTTAGTGAACATAATTTTAAAATCACCGTTTTTTTATATAGTGACCGTGATCACGTTATTTTATAACTAAACAAATACATATCCAAGTATGTTATGAGAAATGACCGAATCAACATTAAAACTCATACCAAGTTGCTCCTGGTTTGCTTACTTGAGAGATAGAGACAAACAGTTCTCGTTAAACTCAATCTCGTTAAAAAAAGCTTAATCACTGATCACGGCTTTTGAAAGTATTTGATCACCGCAGTTACCAGTGATTTTTCAATCACGGCGACTAAATCACCGGTATGAAAAAATCGCTCATCTCTAATAAAAACCAATAAAAGTCTGATAAAAATATACTAATTATTGACCTTCTGAATCCATTTTAAAGAAAATATGCACTGGTTAAAACACGGAGAATTGAGGTACACACATGAAAATAGGAAAATATTAAATGAAACAAAATTGAATTTAAAAAAACTTTATAATGGCGTGCATAAGTGTAAGTGCATACACCAAATCTTATAAGGTGTATTTACAGTTACCCACCTGGAAAATGAGAATTAATTCGTAAAAAAATCAGGAATTGAATGGATTCTTGTGCTTGCATTTTAGAATGTATTCCAAAGAATATATAAATTTAAAGCAAAACCTATGAATTGGAATCAATAAACAAAAATTTATTGATTCGTTTTTATTGCTGCAGGAATCGATTATTAAGTATACAACAATTTATAATAAAGAAAATGTTGTTAGATTCCTTGCTTGCTTTTATGGTAAGTGAAAAACGAATCGCTTCTGAAACAAATTCTGCTATAAGCGAAAAAAGAATCAATCTTTTATGATTTATATTTTCTGTTTGTTGTTGATATTTTTGTTTTTGTTAGATATTTTTGAAAAACGATTGTTCTTTTGTTTTCCTTTCACGTGTTTCTTAAAAATTTTACTTTCTGTTTGATTTGTCAGCGTTGAAGGAACAAACTGCTTCAGAAGCCTCGAACATTTTAATAATGTATTGTTTGGTAAGTTATGTAAATCCATTGCTCCTTACTTGTATAAATAATTTTTTAATGTTTTTTTTTTTTAATGCAGAGTGCATTTGCAAGGAAGGATACAACCAGGAACAGTCCCAAAAAGATATCAAGGAAGCTATACGCAAGTCAAAATGTAAATACTATAAGGATACATTCAAAGCAAAACGGAAGGAACAACCTACATCTTAAACATCAATATTTTTGCAATAAATGTGGTATTATTATAATCTAAATATTATTTATTCTTTCAAATATTTCTCGTCTGTCTAAATATTATTTATTCTTTCAAATTACCTAATAATTATCTCTATTAATTTGAATTATTATAATATAATTTTTTATTAATTATTTAAAAAAGAATAAAAGATTTTCAATTCCGCCATACAAACCTATGCATTATGGAATTCATTCATGCATATCTATTCCAAAAAGACTTTTTAGTGATTCATACTTTTCTCATATTCAAAAAATGCATACTTTTTTCATTTAAAAGAATTCATTTTATAAGCGAATAAAAGAATCGATATCAGCAGTGATTCAAGTGGAAGGCAGAAAAGAATGTACTACTTTTTGTAGGACATCACAATGTTAAAAATAATCAATTCTAGAATCAATAAGTGGAGAAGTGAATTGATTCTTTTTTCATACACAATTGATTCTTTTTTTCCGGTGGGTAGTTTTCATATTCAGATAAAAATTTTGTGAATATGTTTAAATATTTGTGACAAAAAAATAAAAATACACAAATTCCATATGCACTGTTCAAATTCCTTTTCCATATTTTGATACAATATAAAATTGCATAAAAAACAGCAACAAACCCAAAATTGAATTTTTTCACATTGTTTTGACTTACAGGTGACGATATATTCTTGATCAGCATTACGAGCTGAGTCGATTTAGACATGTCCGACTGTTTGTCTTTTCGTCTGTCTGTCGGCACGATAACGGCCGTAATTTAAGAGCTATAGGAGTATAATTTGATGTTTATATAAAAAAATATATTATTTTTATCTTCTTAAAAATACAGATCAAGTTCGAAAATGAGCCGGATCAAGTGAAAACCACTCCATTCTTCTATATTTGAACCCTTTGTTTTTAAACCCTCTCAACAATCCACTGAAAGAGTTAATAAATATTGTAGCAGCTCTGCCCTTCCTGCAAAGCAAGATTCGAGTGCGGCCTCTTGTGAATTTTCTGTATTTGTGTAAAATAACACAAATAAGAATAATGCTAATCTTCATAGAACTACACCGCACAGTGGTTCCATCTCATATTCATGTAGGATTAAAATAGAAGAATTCGTCATTGGCCAATAAAATGTTGCGTATGAGTTGAAATTAGCTATATTAGAAAAAATCCAAACCCGCCCCAAACCGAATCTTTTTTCCATGTAACAGTAAAACTATCAACGCTTTTTATTTTTATTGAAGCTATATATAAATAGCTCTTTCAAATATAATATACGCATTTATTTACTCTTTTGTTTGCTTAACGTAGGTCCTCAGCCAATCATTTTTAATGTTTAATATTAACTTTAAGATTGTAAGCAAAATACAATTTCAATACATATGGAATTTAATTTTTGAAGTGAAAACTTCTTTAGGCGCGTTGAACGATTTTGGTAGAGGGTAAGTCTTTAGTTTGCGTCATTGTCTTTTTCCGAGTAGCTCTCGTCATCAATACAGACAGCAAGATAACAAGATAGGAAACTTAGAAAACATAAGCAAGCAACCATCAATAAGTTCCTCTGCTGACGCATCGTTCTTTCCCCTTCCTTTGCTCCACTGCGAAACATTAGCTGCATTCCCGTGGCACTAGAACAGATCAAATCTGAGTAAAACAACGTTAGTTCAACTTATATCAAGTTGTCATCACAGTCTTGAAACAGCTGATTTAAGAACAATAACAAAAGAAAACAACAATACCAAAACGCCCATTGAGCGGTGAAACGTCAGAATAGGAAAATGAATAGTTATTAAGATTTGCCAACTATGTTCGTTTTGATAAAAAATGCTTGAAACTTGGCAGCATTTTAAGATCAGAAATAGAGCTAGAAATCGAGCTGGTTTTAATTTTTGTTTTTGTTTTTGTTTTGTGAATAAAATATAGCCGCGCTCTAGATCAACGACCACGGGAGTGCAGCTATTGAATGTTACTGTTTTTTTCAATGTATATGTAGAGCTAGCTGTAGGCTAAAATGAAATAAATTTAAAATTTTTGATATTTGGTTTTTGGTTTGACTTGCCGTGAAGTCTCTTTTAATGCCTCCACTTGAGATCTTGCTACCAGGCAAACAAAAAACATAGCAAGCAAAGTGCTGTTTATTTTCATCCGCCAATTCAGTTCATCCCCTCTAACGTTGCGAACCGATGTGATACTGCTCTTCTCTGTTCATCGTTGTAGTAGATTTGCTTGGCAATTGTTATTGTAAATGTATTTTAGTACAGCTACAGATCTACATATACATTGACAGAAAAACAGTAAATATCCTTCATGATTTCTTTATGAAGGAACGATTTGTCAGCAGGTAAACTTATTCATGGTTGCTTGCTGCCATAGTAGAATTAGACAAGGTAGTGTTAGGGCTGAATGTGTTCTCTTTCTAAGTGACCATAACTGTCAAACTCATACATTTTGATATATTTGCCAATTTTTGCTTTCATATTGCATTCTTATTGGTTGCAGATTTTGTAAGAAATGTCAACTTCGTTTTGACAGTTTCGGTCACCGGCTCTCCGCCCTAACACTACCTTGTTTAATTTTGCCATGCTTGCTACATTTGCTGAGCGCCTGGTAGCAAATATTTAAGAGCGTGTATTTGAGTTTCATGACCAACATAAAAACATTTGTAGTTTTATAAATGTCGCCAGAATATTCTCTGACTGGGACCATGGTATAATAAGTAATAGGTAGGAGTGACATTTCGTGTTTCGACCATCAAATGTCAAGCAAAAGAAAACAAAATAGAGAACGTGTGTCACACACATTGACCGCATTCAGAGGAGTCATCTGCTGTGAATGGATCATTTAATTGCAAATTTTTCTCACTCAAATTTAAAAAAAACAGTTGCCAACTATTACTCCGCTGAAAGCTGCCAATGTATGTGACACACACACTTTATATTGTTTTCTTTTGTTTGAAATTGCAGCTCGTATAAATTATTGTGTATTTTAAGTGTATATTAATTATTTCAATAAGATTAATTTAAATTTTTGTTTATGTTTTACTTTGTTTTTTATATTAAAATCCATCATTTTAAAAAAAATGAAGTGATAAAAGATGAAAATAATATGCATTAATGATAAACCGGATGTACGGATGAACTGAATCGGGGGCAGAAAATAAACTGTACTTTGCTTGCTCTGTTTTCTGTTTTTCTTGTAGCAAGATCTCAAATGCAGGCATTAGAAGAGATTTCAAGACCCATCAAACAAAATATCATATACAAAAAAAGTAAACTTATTTTATTTTAGCTACAGCTCTACATATACATTGAAAGAAAAAATTAAATATCCTATTTGAGGATTATTTTTCATTCAATAGTGCTCCCTGTATTTTATTTTTGTATCAACAATATTCAATTTAAATGTAATAATATAGTTTGGTGTAATTATAAAATAAAAATACTATCTGAATAAAAAATATTTTGAAAGAAATAATCAAAGGTTGAGGGGGTGAAAAAAAAAATATTTAAAACAACTCTGTTGAAAATAATATACGCATTTATTTACCATTTTATTTCTTTTAAGTAGGCTTAGTAGCCAATTATTTTTTACGTTTGATATTACCGTAAAGGTTTAAAAATTGTAACAAAATTTTAAAAAACAACAAAAATTTTATTTTTTATATATGTGGCGCACAAATACTCGTCTCTTAATTTGTAATATCTTATCTTATCTTAATATCTTATGTACAAGAACAATTCTCAGCAAGTTTAAGAAACATATTTTTAAAAGACTTAAAATAAATATAATATCGGATTTGTTACGATTTTCAGTCTTGATCTAATATTTGCTGAAATAATACGATTTTAGGAAAAATAGATCCGATGTCCGGTTTTGCCTAAATTTATTTTTTAAAGAAATACATATATGACTTGAAAAATATTTTAAAAATAATTTTTCATATAAAATCTTATTTTACTTACGTCTATTATATGGGTAGTTTTTGCTGTCCAAAAAAACACATTTTTCGTTCATTTACTCGAAGCAAAATCAACGTAGTTGCTGTTTTTCAGAGTTTCACAAACCCGACGAGAATCTGACGAGCTCGAGTGCAAATGTTACGATATGAAAAAATGTTCATGGCAACACTGACTATGTGTGTACTCAGCAGAGAACAGCTTGAGTGCATTCAAATGGCGTTTCGATTGTCTCGTCAATAAACGATCACCGAATGTGCTTCCTGCATTTAAATTAATGCGCAAATGCATGTACCAATCGCTGTTGATACGAATGCTTAGAGTGTGAGCGCTAGCGATTACGAACGTCTGCGACACAAGATTGTCAAACAAGGCAAGACATGAGGTACAATCGCCAAAAGCAAGGAAAATCCATGCTTTTATGCTCATTCGCACAAAGGAAAAATATTAGTTGCAGTGTTGCATTTTTTTATTCTGCGAATGTTGTTACCAGACACAAAAATTGCAATATTATAAAATAAGATTTTAATTAAAGTTATTATCGCACAAGTTGCCGAAAAAATATGTCAACAATCAACTTCTATGCTAATTAGACTGCGAGGTGGATAGAAGGAATTGAAAACGAATAATGTGAAAATTACTTTTATTAATATAGCCAATGGTATAAAAAAATTTTTGTTTGAAGCCATAACCTTTGATTGGAAAGAGATATTGGGTTTATTTTTTTATGTAAATTATTTTTAAGACATTAAATATAATAACATTTTGGTATAAATAAATTTGCCCAAAAAATCAAAGCAAAAAAAGACAAAAACAGTTTAACAATTTTTGCGCAAAACTGGACGATTTTTCGCAAAAGAATGCTATGTCATATAAATTAAAGGTAGTCAGGAATATTTATTAATAGTATATATGATTCCTCAAATATTTCGGCTGTAGCGATAACAATCCGTTAGCTGGAATGGTTTAAAATCACCTCTAAAAATCAAGTTTTTTGTAATAATATTGGCTGGTGTGGTAGTTTAAAAACTATAAACGGTCAGAAATAATAGTTATGAAAAAGTTCTTCCAATCAGCATCAAAAAACATTCTATTTTTGCATTCAGATAAATGAAAATGTTGTTTTCATTGCATTTATTAATTATTTAATGACTTATTAATTATTTTTAATTACATACAATAAAACATAATTATATCAAATGCTATTCTCACTTTCAAGATATCGTTGGGAAGGTTTTGAGTGGCTGCAATTGATTGATTGATTCCTGGTCAGAATTCCGTGTATTGATATATATATTTATTTTTTATAACTATTAAATAAGCACATACTGAAAAATATTGTAAGAAATTAAAAAACAAAATAAAACTTATGAAGATATTTTAATTTTAAAAGTTTTGTATAAATCATATGAATTAAATTGCGAGCTTTAGATCAAGTAAGTTTTGTATTAATATTTTGAAATAAAATTATATCAAAAATATGTATGAAAAAAAGCATTATCTTTTATCCGATTGCATATATTTCAATTGCTGATGCAGATAGGAAGAGTTTTTTTCCGCCATAAAATTTCTGGCAGTTTATTTCTTAAAACTATTACACCATCAATATTTTGAACGTTAGAACGTTAAAAAACGTTATTTTTAGAGGATATTTCAAACCATTCCATCACACGAATGGCTATCACTAGAATCGAGGAATCTTCATAAATGCTATTGCAACCAAGGATTATTTTGAGGAACTGACACAAACAACTTAACTTTCAGCCTTTAATATTCATCGCACAAAGATAAAATATATAATAAAAGGTAATGAGTTATGTGGCGAATGAAACGAATATATTATTAAATATTCTTATAAAATATTTAATATAATTTTTTTTACAAGATATTTGTATTGTATCTAAAATGTTGTTTTATTATTTTTTATTATGTACTAAAAAATATTTTTATTATAGAAACAATAAAACAGTTGCATATCATAGAAAAAATATATTAACAGCCAAGGCTCGTACTTTGATGACCTAAAAACTGACATAAAAAACGCAAACAATTACATAAAAAAATTAAGAAAAAAAAGCCTTCAAAATAAAACATTACTAAACCTGTATTGCTGTAAGAAACTTAAGTAAGTTTGCAGAATAAAGCTTCTATTAGTTTTAGGATGGTGATGTGAAAAATCTGACTAAACTAACGTGTACGTGTGATTTCACAAGTAGCGTGGATTACACCTAGTTGCACTACATTCAAAATTATTCTTAGCATAGAATTAGTGAATGAAATTAATAAAAAACTATTTGTAACTAAAAAAAAGGTTTAACTAATTTCGAATTTAAAAATTTTTAAGATTTATGCACTTGAGTCGTTATAATTGTGAGTTTCATTTACGGATGTTTTTTAAGGTTATCGCCGATACTTTTGTGCGACAAGGTTGCCACCTGCTCAGTCGAGAAGGGGTGGGTTCAAATCATCAAGCTGGAACGCGAAGGTTAACAAAACTAAACCCACTTTGGGGTCGCACTATAGTTGCGGGTTCAAGGAGAGGACTTGAACCCTCACACGATTTTACTAAGTAAAATCACCGTTTACCTGTCCTGTCCGAACTAGGCTCGAGCGCGGGGGGGCCTAACAAGGGAATTTGGCGGGAAAAAAAGGACAGAATAAAGCGCACTGAGTTTATAACTAGGCACGAAATGAAAAAGCTGAAAAATCGATAATTAACGCACGGAAAGAAAAGTTTATAAGAAAAATTATTTGAAGCACGTCCGAAAAATGTAACAAATGATTTATTAAAGCACCACTGCTACTGACGCAGCACCGACACTTGGAAAATACTCCCTGATCTAAAGCGGGGTCCTGTCTTCCTTAGTGTTTTCCTTAGTCTCTCTTAGGCTCGAAGGTCCTTTTAGCTTCCCAATACCACGTCCTCCGTAGTCCTTTTACCTCGTTTTGTCCCTCTATCGATATATTTTACTTTATTTTTTTTTAATTATTTTTGTGTCTTTCACACCACTTTCACAATTACTTTTCGTCACTGTCCAGAACGAACTGAACTACCACTCGGCATCAGACCGGCGAGTTGTTACGTTCCACAACCTGGGAATCGAAACACCGCCATCTTTAACTATGCAGATGCGGTTTCGCAACAAAACCGGTATTCCACGTGGAAGTTTTTACTCACACCTATTTTTAAAATTCATCAATTGAATTTTTAGGTGGTTTTATTTACACTTTTAAATAAAAATCTTCCTACCCGCCAAGGTAAACACAACCTGGCGGCATCTGCAATAGTGTTAGTGTGGCAACCTTCCGCACCTCCAGCACACAGTGGCAACTTCCATTGTGACTTGCTCAAGTGGATGTGAAGTTAGTTGATACAACAACCGTTCTAGTACTGTCCGTTTTGTTAGTCGCGAAATTCAGTGCGTTCCGTCACTCGTGGGATTGAGAATCTGTCAAGACATCGAACCAAACGGAGGATCTCAGTTCAACGCTGGAAGTTGATAAGGTTTGATAAAATCAAACCAAAGACCATACCCAACGCGCAAAATGTACCGAATTAAAAAAAAATAATTTTAATTAAGTATTAAAATACCTTAAATACTTTGAATGAAAGAAAACTCAGTGGGATCACCTCCTTCGCCCCTGCCACAAACCAGACACAAATCTGGGAAGCAGATTTGACCGCGACAAGGTTATTAATCAAGGATTAAGCAAACTCTTTTATATATTAAACTAATTTTTGTTTACAATTTTACTGCATCTACTATTAAACATAACCGATTTTAATTTAAATGTAACATAATTTTAAATTGTCCATATTCGCCGCTTTTGATAAATATCACAGACATCTATAATTTTGATCAAATCATATTCTACGCTTTTCTTGGAATTTTCTAAACATATTCTGGCACCAAGTTCTTTCGCAGAAATTTCGCAGTTCTTACACCCGAAATTAGAGGTATTTAATTAAATGGATCAAAATTAAAGACTGAAGTGTTTTTATCAGTTCGACTACACAACATAACCTAAAATTTTAGCCATTCTTTGACAAGTTAACAGTTGTACAAAATTTGTTTTATGAATAAATACCTGCTCGTTTTAAAAAACTCCATACATTTGGGTTGAATACTCATTTTTCTGGGCTTTTTCTATAAAATTGTTTAATAAAACTTTGCAGCACACGTCGCTTCTTTACAACAGTTGTCAGAAGGATCTCTTTCTAACTTTCACAACTTAGCTCAGCTCGTGCCATTTGCTAAACCTGCACTTTCTCACATTTATAAAAAAAAACAAATTAATGCCAAGTTTGTGTTGGTTTTCATCAAACATTTTTTAATTGTGTTGGAGTTTTGGTAACCCTGCAGTCTTAGGCATCGTGCACGAATATTTCATGATGAATTCTTTAAGAAACTTCCCTGCAGTGTAATCAACTAGATTTATACCAGTCAACAACTAGTTGGAAATATCCAACAACTAGTTCGATTTATGTCCTATTCTCATAGAACCGACTGGTATTTTTTACGTGGTGATTAGGGTGGACCTTGTGTCGATATTTTGGTAGATGAGGGCTCTATTCCGTGCCTTTTTGAAAAAAAATGACAATGCCGAAAAAAAAAATAAAAAAAAAAAAAAATTAGGGGTTGCGCACGAGCCGAGAAAAAGGTCCACTTTGCCAAAATTAGGGGGGAAATTGCCATAGGTCATCAGGGGTCACCCGTAGAGGGGAAGAATGTATGGCCGACCCCCATTAACTTTTTATCGCCAACATTTTCCCCCAAGACACCCACCCCCTATCTCCTCCCCTTAGGGGGGTCACCATACAAAAATGGAGGTTGCTCAGTATTTTCGAAAAACACCATAGGTCATCAGGGGTCACCCCTAGGGGGGCAAAATATTTGACCGACCCCCATTAACTTTTCATCCCCAACATCTTTTCCGAACAAACTTACCCTCTATCTCCACTCCTTGAGGGACTCCCCATACAAAAATACTGAAAATCTATGTATTTACAGTTGCACAATATCGAGATTTTTTTGATTTTATTACAGAAATTCCACCAATATTCAAGAGTGGTCATTGTTTGGAAAGTCTTGAAAAATTTGAAACGCACACGTAGCAGATGCCCCCATTCATCAGTACCTGGCAGTAAAATATTGCAAAATACGTAGTAGTTATAAATAGCAGTTCATTCATCGATTGTTGTCATTCAACAAGTGCCGACGACCGCGAAAAAAAAAATTGATTTTTCTCCCGTTTTTTAAAAGTTAAGATGACAACACAACTTAGATCGCGCGACGATATTTTTTTGATTGGTTATCCAAGCATGAATATTACGGGGAACAAATTACCGTCGAAGAAGCAAGTGCTAAGAATGCATTTCTTCAACATTCGCAAACGAAACATGTCGAAGAAAAATAGTGCGGTTATAGTCGCAGACGCAGTGATGATTTTTTGGCGCCAAGCAGCTATTCCGACGAAAGCCAGAGGAGATGTTACAAGAAAAATAGCTGCGCTGCACGATGAGTGGGATGCTTTAAGAAAGTCATCTCACAGAAAGACTGAGTCCACTAGAGAAAAAGAGAATAAGT
Source organism: Dichetophora obliterata (assembly GCA_963920525.1). Classification (NCBI taxonomy): domain Eukaryota; kingdom Metazoa; phylum Arthropoda; class Insecta; order Diptera; family Sciomyzidae; genus Dichetophora; species Dichetophora obliterata. Next base: position 131,399,750 of record OY986437.1, read on the forward strand.
TTTCTGATAGCTTGGATAATCTTTTCGACATCGCACACGCCAACGCCCTTGAGAAAATGACAAATACCGAAGACATTGAGTTTCTGCTAAAGCAAAGAGAAGATGGCCGGCCAGGAACTATGGGAGGTGTGGACGCTACTGATACTCGAACGAGGAAAAGAAAAGCTGAGCGCGAAGAACAAGAAGAGTTGCGACGCAAACGTGCAACGGAATCTAGTAGAGATCAGTTCGCTAAAGGCGGTAAGCTATTTCGCGCTTTGTGTGTTCGTCCAATGTTTATATTCAAATGAAATTCTTTCAATTGCAGTGGTTAAATTTTCAAGCAGTGATTCAAGCGATGATAATGGGAGACAGGACGAAAACTTCCCGGCAGAAGCTGGCCCATCAAATGTTGGTGACAGAAGAGGTTACAAACAATGTTTTACTGAACGAGTCCTATCAGCTTTGGACAAGTGCAAAGTGACTGACCGAGACGCGGTCGGCATTATGATAGCGGCGGCAGAAGCATTTGGACGCGATCCTCAACAATACACAATAAACCGTACGTCGCTTCGGAGATGTCGGCGTTCAAATCGAGAGAACATGCTGAGTTATGTGAAAGACAATCCAGAAGTAAGATCGCATAGATTTATTTGCTCTCATTCAGAATTCTTATTCTTCAACGCGTTTCATTTATCTCCAGCTTGTCGCAGCTAAATCCTTCGTAGTCCATTGGGATGGCAAAATGCTTTTGGATTTTGTGGGTACAAAGAAGGTGGACCGTCTACCGGTAATTGTCTCGTACGGAGAAAAAGAACAACTTCTTGGAGTTCCCAAAGTAGAAGATGGGAAAGGAAAAGGCCGGAGAATAGCACATGTCGTTTATCAACTGTTGGCATCTTGGCATATGACACATCGAATACAAGGACTTTCTTTCGACACGACATCAACGAACAGTGGCCCATTCTCTGGAGCCGCAGTTGCTCTTGAGCGGCTGTTGGAGAGAGAAATCTTATATTTACCTTGCAGACACCACGTATACGAACTGGTGCTAAGGGAAGTTTTTGAGACAAAAATGGGAAAGACCAGTGCACCAGGCGTTCCTTGCTTTGACCGTTTCAAACAGGAATGGGACGCTGTAAAGGTTAAACCATTCCATTCTGGCTTGATAGACGATCAAGTCGTCAGAAAAATTCCTGTGGCAATGCAAGTCGGCATAAAGGAGTTTTGCTTAGATCAATTGAAGGAGAAACACCCTCGCGATGACTACAAAGAAATGCTACAATTAATTCTTTTGTTTCTGGGTGAAAAACTTGAGAATTACCATTTCCGACCTCCAGGACCCGTTTCCCATGCTCGATGGATGGCAAAAGCCATTTACAGCCTCAAGATGTTTTTGTTTCGGAGAACTTTTCACTTATCTGTATGTGAATTGAATGGTATTCGACACGTTTGTATTTTTGTGGTGCGACTTTACGTCAAGGCATGGTTTGGTTCTTCTCGAGCAGCTGAGGCGCCGAATCAAGATTGGAAGTTTTTGAAGGACATCGTCGAGTACAAGTCCGTTGACCAGGATTTATCTCGGGTAATGATAAAGAAATTTATCGGTCACCTATGGTATCTCGCCGATGAGCACATAGCCCTTGCCTTTTTCGATGACAAGGTTTCAAATGAGTTGAAGGCCAAAATGGCCCAAGCATTGCTAGAAAATGAGAATGACAAAGGTGAAGAAGATGAAGAAGACGAAGAAGGTGAAGAAGATGAAGAAGACGAAGAAGGTGAAGAAGATGAAGAAGACGACCCGGTTCCCCCAGCTCCTCGCGTCGTAATCAAAAGCACCAGCGTTAAAAAAATCGAGGTGAAATTCAAAGATGTGAATGAGGAATTCTTGGCTAAAGACTTGAGCAACTTCGTCTCTCATAATACCAAAAATTTATTTGTACGATTTGGAATATCGCAAGATTTCATTCTTGCAAATCCAGCAACCTGGAAATCTCGCGCAGACTATCAAGAAGGTCGTAGAATTGTAAATAACTTGCGCGTTGTGAACGACACTGCCGAAAGAGGAGTAAAAATGATACAAGATTATAATAGAATACTGTGTCAAGGCGAAGAAGAGAAACAGTATTTACTACATGTTATCGATTCTTACCGCAAGAAATACCCATCAGCGAACAAAAATATGTTAATTTGACTATATTATATTAAAAGTGCTTACTAGTACTACTCAATTACAGCTTCTTTTATTTTTATTTTTGTATGGGGAGTCCCTCAAGGAGTGGAGATAGAGGGTAAGTTTGTTCGGAAAAGATGTTGGGGATGAAAAGTTAATGGGGGTCGGTCAAATATTTTGCCCCCCTAGGGGTGACCCCTGATGACCTATGGTGTTTTTCGAAAATACTGAGCAACCTCCATTTTTGTATGGTGACCCCCCTAAGGGGAGGAGATAGGGGGTGGGTGTCTTGGGGGAAAATGTTGGCGGTAAAAAGTTAATGGGGGTCGGCCATACATTCTTCCCCTCTACGGGTGACCCCTGATGACCTATGGCAATTTCCCCCCTAATTTTGGCAAAGTGGACCTTTTTCTCGGCTCGTGCGCAACCCCTAATTTTTTTTTTTTTTTATTTTTTATTTCGGCATTGTCATTTTTTTCCAAAAAGGCACGGAATAGAGCCCTCATCTACCAAAATATCGCAAAAATTTCATTTCAAGGTCCACCTTAGTGGTGATGTCATTGGAAAAGACAATTGTCTTACTATAGATAAGGTTTTAACTAGTTAACAACTCATTTTTTATGTAAAGTAAAGTTCTAGTTGGGTTGTGACTAGTTTTTAACCAATCTAGTAATTATCGAATTAAAACTAGTTCATAGGTTCATAGTTTTTCAATAGTTCATAGGTTCAAAGAACATATATTTTTACAACAAAATATTAGCTAAAGGCTAAAGTTAAAGCTATTTGATGAAATACCATGTTTATGGTATACTACATGTTTTTAAATTAGTTTTTATATGTTTTAATTTGTTTATTATTAGTTTGTTTCAATGGGGTACCCAGCTCCAACTGGTTTTGGAACTGGTTGATTTTGATAATGTGTAGTATAGTTTGATTTTGGCTAGTTTTACAACTGGTTTAATGTGACTTGACAAAAACTAGTTGGGTTTAAACTACTTTTGCAACTAGTAAATCGTGACAAAATATAAACTAGTTTGTTTTGACTAGTATAAATACTACTCATGTTTTAATGCTGACTAGTCTTACACTGCAGGGTTACTGCATGAGACACATTCGTCGATAATTCCTTAACAAATCGGTCTTTTTTCGTTCATCGAAAACAGAAAGTTTTCAAACAGTGCACGAATTTGGAACTTTTATATGAGATTTTCGTCAACGAAATGTATAAACGAATCAGCATGTTTCGTTAAAGAAGAAGAAAAATTGTGCAGGATTCATTCAACCTTTCTTTCAGACTTCGACTACTGGGAACGCTTGTCTTGAAGGGATAAAGAATATTTATTGAAAGCAAAACATTGTTGTTATTTTACCGACAAACTTTCAATAATAGTTTGTTTACTAATTTACGTCGCTTTCAAGATTAACTTTCATGCAAATTTTAGCTCAGCTTACTTTAAAAATTTACTGTCATAAAACTTGCTACTGGCAATACTGATTGCTCCACAGTAGATAAAAGAAAACAATAAACTAAAAGGAACAAACAGCACAAAGAAGAACGCGCTACTAGAGAAGGTCAGAGAAGTATGGAAACAACAAAAATTCATGCAGCAGCTGACACTCGAGCTTTAAGCGAAGCATCCGAATGATCTCGTGGTCTGGAGGCTGCCTTTGCATCAATTCGCAATCGTGACAAAGTGTGCTTTGCAGCAATCGGTGTTTACGAACTCAAGCGGTATATATGCATTTTTTACTTGTGTGCGATTACGGCTGACGACGATTGTTACTCGAGTGGCAAAAACTGACGAATGGTCTCATGCAAATCTCTGGTACTCAGTATACTAACGGTAGATCTTATGTTGAATTGCATTCTTTTATCCCAGTGGTAAGAAAAATCATTACATAAGCTCCTATTTAGCTGGTAGCTGCCAGTCCTAGGTTTCTAATTAAAAATAATTAAATTTGTCCGAGCATGGCAGCATGGTAAGTTGAAAACAGAAGTCAAATCAAGGTCTTTTACAATGTACTCAACAGTCATTAAGGTTTTTACAAAGGTGAGAAAATAGGGGTTCAAAGCATACCATTTCTTTTTTTTTACTTTAAGCCAACATTCTTAAATAACCAGGAATAATCTTTAAATGTAGTCCGATTTCCTTTATTACACACTTTTTATGCTTTTTGATTATTTTGCGTAATCTAAAGTAATTGTAATTATTTTTTGATTATTAGTAATCGTTGAAAATAATTACTAAATAAATTGTTCACATAAAAATTACATAATCAATTAAGAATTATAAAATACAAATCTTTTTTAAATAAAATGTAATTGATTTCTAATCGTGATTGCAATTGAACAGCTATGGTTGGACGTTTAAAAAATGCAAGTCGTTTTATTAAAGCACATTTGTTTCATTTGAAACACCGAGAAAGTCTTACCAGCGGGATAAAATTATTGCATTTTTCGAAGCTATATCTAGCTTATTTTTTTAGCATTTTGGTTCTATCTTAGGTAAAACTAAAAGCATAGGCAGCTTCGCTGCGTTTGTTGATCACAATTTAAAAAGTTGCAAGCTGAGCAGACGTCTTTTTGTTTGTAAACGAGCGCTAACAAAAAAAAATAAAAAATAGTTCTGTCTTATAATATTGTGCCTTTTTATTTTGTGTGAAGATATTGTAAAAATCTATTTCTTAAAGGAGAGACCTATATTTTTTGTTAGTTTGGACATTGATCTTCGTAGTCGAAAAGTTTTTTGTTATAATTGACTTGTTAGAAAGAAATTTCGGTGGCTAATTTAAAATTGAGTGTTTTACCTTGAGTGGACCTTTAAATTTTTTCGATTGTAAAGAAAACATAAAATTTCTGTTGATATTAACCAACTAAAATGATAAAATTAACTTAATACTTGCTGTAGTTTTTCCTTTAACATCACATCTTGAATTTTTCATTTTACCTATAAATTGTTGCTTGTTTCAGAAATTTTCAATTTATAGGTAATTTCTTTAATATTATTCTCGAAATAAATATTGCTTCATACGGTTAGCTCCTGTTTTGTTATATAAATAAAAATATTTGCAATATCATCTAAGGATGGCGTCGAAAAGGTCAAGTGCATAAGCACACTAGGCAGCGGACAGTGACAGTCCGACGAAGAGGAAAAGCGAAGGGAAAAACCAATTTAGAAAGCCAGACTCAATTCCAAAAAAACATCTTCGTCAGAAGAAAAAGACTTCTGCATCATATGCATGGATGATTTGAGACCGAAATTCACAAATTAAAATTCGGTTGCATGCAATTAGTGCCGAAGGACCATGCACATCAAATGTGCCAACATGACCAAGAGCTATTTTACTTGCTAACATTGTGACTCGGATAAAGCCATTGACTGCGTTCGTGAAAAGACAAAAATATTGCTTTGATATATTATTTAAGCCATTAACTTTCAATAAAAGTTTTAAAAAAAAATGTTATCCTTCTACATTTATTTATTTTTCGACATTTTTTTAAATTTTCCGCAGTTGGTTCAATAATAGTTTCAAGGTAGCAAATTTTTTTTTACAAAAATTTCACCTTTTTATTAAAAATTAAAACAACAAAAGAAAGATCTGTTACCATAAAAAGTTGCCTAGTTATATGAAAGGATGACATTTAAAAACCGTGTTTAGTCTTCTTGAATAGAAAGTTATTTCAACTTATGCTTAGGGGGTCCACTCAAGGTGACATTCCCCTATGTATTTAAAATTTTCAATGGTTATTTTTAAGTGTGTCGATTTTTGAAAACACACAATCGAACAAATCTTTGCGAATCTTCATTTTGATTTTAGCAAAATAAAAAATGTATGTGTATTTAATAACATAAAATTGAGAGGTTAATAAAAAGTGGAATGAACATTGTGAACAGAGCATATAAACAAAATAAAATTACATTTGCGTACTGCACCTCTTATGATAAGGTGTTTATTTAAAAGACTTAAAACATGTATGTTGTCATGACTGACATACCAGAAAGCTTCTCATAAATTTTTAAAAAAAGAATGTCTATATATAAAAGCGGTGAAAAATAACGATTCATCTGACGATGAGGGAATTTTTGCAGAATTAGAGTTAAATGTCTAAGACTTGGTTTAAAATACTTTTTTTATATGATGTATATCATTTTATACATATGAAAAAGTGTTGGCAGCACTGATTCTGAGACACAAAATGAGAGAGAATAGCCTATGTGAAAATATCGTATGCCGTATGTGTTGAGTAACGAGTATGCAAACATAATTATAATGTATTGTATGCGATGCTGTCGAATGATACAGAATAATAATATTTATGTTCGTTTCCACACACATATACGCAACCGAACAAAAATTCATGCCATGTGAAGCGCATTAACACATCGTTCGGTTTATTTTCGTTCACTGGTTACAAGTCTTAAATCTTCCTTCTTTAAAAAAAATCGTAGAATTATACTAAATGCTTGTTGGATTATTATGCTTTTACATGAATATATCAACAGTCCATATTTATAAAGTAAAATATCTCTTCGTCCTAGAAGATTTTTTGAGTTACTCCATGCGAACTTTTGTAAAACTAATTATTTGCAAAATGAACCACTTAGATGCGCTTGTGGTAATTTTAATTATATACCTGATATTATATCCTTAATTAAATTCATGGAATCAATCCAACATAAAATTATAGGTTACCTGCAGTACCGTCACTGATTATGATCACGTTCTCTCAAACACATATCTGAAGTACCTGGTGATGTATGTAAAATTTACATTGTAAATACATTAATAGACTAATCTAAATGGATCCAAACCTGAAATGGATCATTTCTGGTGTATCTACATCTAAATAATCTGAATGGATGTAAACCTGTGGATCTTCAATTGACGTATATCTTCATGGTGAATGTGATATACGGTGATTGGCGGATGTACCGTAGTACCTTGGTACATTTAATTTATAATATATTAATACTAGCAAATACCCGCTGTTTCGCCTACGATAAAAATATGAAATACCATGTAAAAATTCGAAGTCTTAAAATTAGAGTATTTTTTTGTATCTTCCAATTCAAAATATGAAAATAATTGTGTTTGTTTAATAATGAAAAAATGGTAGATAAAAATAATAAAAAAATACTTTATTTAATTTTAATTACCTCCTTTAAACAGTAATTGATATGGTGACATAAAGTTTCTTGGCTTTTTCAGTATTTTGATTTTTTAATTAGTCCTACATAATAGGAATAGATTTTGAACATGAATGTATTCTTCTGAAGTTTTGAAAAATTTCCATTACTATGACATCAAACTTTTGGCTATATCTCGAAAACTGTAGATTTTCTCAGTACAACGCATTTTTTTATGAAAAGTCGCTTAAATTTTGAGATTATCAAACGAAATATCAACAAATTTTGTACCTTTTGTTTTGGCGGAGCTGTAATCGTTAACATTTAAAATCTCTGTTTTTTATGTTAAAATACACTTAATCAACAGTTCTTTTCTAAATTATAACTTTGGATGATAACAGCTCCGCTAAAAGAAAAGATACAAAATTTGTTGATATTTCGTTGGATTTCGCCTTATTCAATAAGAATCACCAGCCGCGGGAATTAATGCTATATCTGGGGCACCTTGTATATAATTCATGCAGCTTCAAATATAAAAATATAGGTGTCCCTATTTATTTTCACATGACTGTATGTTCATCAAATTTCCTTTTTCTGAAAGGTCAAATTAGTGAATTTTCTGAAATGAGGAATATTTTACCGTTACTTCACCAATTCAATGTTTTATATTGTTTTCACAAAACTTCTAAAATATTCAATTTGTATATTATAATAGGCCAAAAGGTTTATTTGTTTTTATTTATTTAGGATATACAATGTTGGAAAATAAGATATACACATCTTTTGAGAGCCTGATATATACAAAATAAATAACAATCAATCAAATAAAATTAAACAATGCTTATGTTAGATATTATTACAATTAAAAACAAAAAGAAAACAATTTAAAAGTATGAGAAAGAAACACAGTAGATAGAAATAGATTTTGAATAAACTAGATATATCTGTGCCGACAAGGAATAACCGCTAAAGTCGAGTTAACTCAAAGTTGAGTCAATGATGCAGATGTGTTCCACGCATACAGTTCCGTACACACACAAATTCGGGAGATTATAGCATGATTTCAGCTAAAATTATCACACAAAAAGCAAACTACCTCTCATACAACTTATATGGAGATCAACTGTGCCCAGATCGAGACCCAGACTGATGGTCTGACATAAGGTTAAATGAATTAACATGGCTATTTTATATCTGTTCCGCTATAAGACACTCACAGACCTTTCACAATGGGGACAACAAGCTTATTGGTCGAAAATAGCTGGGGTCACTGTCAGCCTTGTTTTTTGCAATCGGAATGATAGTATCTACTTTCTAGATTGTGGGATAACTTGCGGTAGTGAAACAGTGATTTATTATATGCGCAAGTGTGCTGAGCACATATGGTTGAATAAGTTTAAGAAATCGAATAGATAAACCGTCTTCCCCGGTGGCATTAGATTTAATTTTTATACAATTAATATATAATATAATAATATATTAAAATAGAAATCATGCGAGTGGGCCGCGTTACTGAAATCAAAATTGCATGGATTGGGTACATCAGATACAGAGCTAGAAATAAAATAGTCGTTAAGGGAATTAACATCAATCTAGCAAGGTTCGTACTGCTCTTTGCATACTCCAATACCTTTCAGATTAGGCCATAGATGCTTTGAAGGCAAAGAAGGACTTAATTTGGACAAAAAGTAATGTTTTTTAGAGAGCCTGACAGCACGGTTGGCTTTATTTCAGGCCTTTTTATACTACTCCCAGTTAAGTGCACTTGCTATAAGTTTGGTTTCGTTTTTTTAATTCCACTTTCACAGGATACGTTAAACACGGATATGCCATGTTAGTAACCCGGTGAGTACACAAAGGAACATGAGTATTAAAAAATAGCATAGTTCGTCATTAAAGAAAGCTAACTTTTCATCAATTGAATGAAGGTACCAACAGTCCGTCCAGTTTATAATAGGCAAATCATTTGATAATGAGAAATAGTAGATAGCTTTAAAATTGCGGTACGAGAAAAAGTTTCAGAGGAAGTTCTAGAGATGTTAATGTCCAATGTGCAGTAAATTAAATCATGATCCGATAAAAAAAGAGATTTGAATAAAGAGCAAAACAAGCGAAGCATCAGAAATAGCAAAAATATCTAATTAGCTAGGGCAAGCATTGGTTGCAAACCTTGTTGGCATGGTTGAGTTTAAAACATAAAGTCTTACTTCAGTTAATCTGTCTAGGAAATTCCGATATGCTATCATCTATAGCAAAGTTAGAGATAAAGGGATCCAGCCCATAAACCGCACCAAACAGTCACTCTTTGTGGGTGCATTGGTTTTTCGACAATCACTCTTGGATTATCATTCGCCCAAATACGGCAATTCTGCTTAATGACGAATTCATTGAGGTGAAAATATGCCTCATCACTGAAGATGATTTTCTTCGAAAATTGATCATCCACTCTTGCCATTTCTTGCCACCATTCTGACCATTGACGACGCTTGAAATGGTCAAGAGGCTTTAGTTCTTGAGTCAATTGCACCTTGAAAGCGTGTAAATGCAAGTCTTTATGCATAAGGTTTATCAACGACGAGCGTGGGAGGTGCAATTGTTGGGCACGACGACAAGTTGAGGTGGACGGCTCTTCAGCCACACTATCGCGAACAGCAGCAATATTTTCTGCAGTACGAGCTGTACGAGCCGTTGTTTTGCACTGTTGATTTCACATCTCCTACAGACCCGGTTTGCTCAAATTTTTGCACGATTTTTCCGATTGTACGCACATTTGCACGATTAAATTAACCGAAAAAATCACGAAGTGCACAATATGCATTTTGATTTGAACGTCCATTTTCATAAAAAGCCTGAATAATTACGCGTTGCTCGATTGTGTATCTTTCCATGGTTCAAATTGAATTAGTCTGAAATTGAGAAATGTCAACTGAAATAAAGAAAAAAACTTGACGTTTAGGTGTGGTTCACATTCAACATCGGCCCTTAAAATTTAACCACCCTTTAGAAGTGAAAAGTAGTTCCAATCTGCAATTGTGATTCGGGTTAAAGGCGTGCACAGATATAACTGAATGCACCAGTTTGTATGCTTTCCTATTTTGAGTGAGTATAGATGAGTAAAATTTAGTTTCTGTTACGAGTTGGTATTGTTACTCTTTCTAACAGTTATGGTGTGGTGTGTATAGAGAGAAAGAGAGTAACATATTTGTTTGCATCTGTTTCTCCCAAACTGGTATAAACAGATATTGGTGGTAACACCATAAGTACTTATGGTATGTTGTTGATCAGAACGAGTTGTTGTTATTAAATTAGCTTTTAATAGAATAATTCCGGTGTAGGATCATTGAATTTTACTGAAAATAAAAAGTATTTAATAAACAGTAACAACTTTTTTATTTTATTTTTATTTAAAGTTTATTAATAACAAAATAACAATTCATTTTTAAAATAACATTTAAGAAGCTTTTAACATCAATCTTTGGATGAAAAACATAAACACAAGAATTCATATGAGTATTTAAATTGATTGAAACAAAAGTAGTGTTGGTCTTTGTAATCAATTTCAATTAAAATTAATATACAAAGTAAACTTAAACAAAATAATTCAGTCCTTTGAAGTTTAATTACATACATTAATTACATTAATTACATTGAATTTTACTGAAAATAAAAAGTATTTAATAAACAGTAACAACTTTTTTATTTTATTTCTTTGAGTTTATATTTATGAATAAAATTTCATTAAACGATTTGCTATTGCATCCTATTTTAGATCTTTTATCAGTTATTAAAGCCCTAGCAATGGAAAAAATCCTCTCAGACGGAGCACTTGAAGCCGGAATAGCCAAAATTCGGCAGCTTAATTTGTACAATAGTGGAAATTCATTTTTTCTGTCATTCCACCACTTTAAAAGATCAAAGTCATGTTGTAAGGACACTTTTGTATTTTTATATTTTATTATTTCGTTTTCAATCCTCAATTCGCTAGAATGAACTTCCTGGATTGGTTGAACGTACTTTTCAAACAATGAATATATTGTGGAGGTATTTGTAGGAATTGGTAAATCATCAGTATTGCTTTCATTTGAATAATGTAACAGCAATGATTTACACTTATTTATTACATCAGTTTGTTCATTTGAATCAAATTGAGTAAGCTGGTTAGCTGGTGGAAACAAAAATATTGCTAGTTTATGATATATTGTTATATGGCTGTCGACTAGAGAAATTAGCGTGTCATATAATTTTGTTTTAAATTCTTTGATAAAACTAGGTTCATTGTCATTTGTGGTGTTACACATCACTTTCAATTTATTTATATGAGGATGAACCAAATGCAACGTAGGATAGGAGCTTCCCTCAAGTTCTTTCGAAGCATCCATAAACGGTTTTAAAATAGATATCAAGAGATCTAAATGGTATTCTATTAAAATATTGTATTTTTCTGTTATTTTTTTTTCATTGAGGACTGTTTGAATTTCTGTAAAATTGTTTTTTATAGACAAAATTGTGGTATATACCGTATTCCATCTTGTGGGTGTGTAGCTTTTAAGTGATGAATTAAGATCTACATTTAAACCAGATTTCTTAAAAAACTTTACTAGTTTTGATGCTGTTGTTACTATTTCTTGAATCTGTGATGACCCTTTTATGCATTTTTCAATTGTGTTGTGAAGCAAATGATTTATGCAGTTGATGTTTTCATGTTCTGTTAAAGCTGATTTAATGTTACTTCCTCTGTCGGTAACAACAACAGTGACATCATTTAAGGAACAGTTAAATTCGCCAAGTAATGTAGCCAATTTTTCTTTTATTTTGATGCCTATCCATAATAAGAAATAAATAGGACGTTATATATTACATGTGTATAGAAAACAAATATGTATGCAACTTTATTTTGTAAATATTCATGTTACTCTTTTTAATAAGACTGTATTTTTACCTGTATTTGGAGATCCCTTCATTGATTTTACTCCTAAAAGCTTATTTTTGCACTCTCCATCCATAATAAAATGACATGTTAGGGCAAGATAGGAAATTTTTGAAAAATTCTCCGTCCACAAATCGCACGTGAGCGAGTATCCAATTTCCCGTATCGATGATATCTCTGAATGAAGCTTGTTGAATTGTATTATATAACTATTTTCCACATTTCGAGAAATTGTAGTAGGATGTGGGATCAATGCATCAACGTTTAGGTTACTCCCGAATTTAATTCCAAATGACAGAAGTAACTTCGAATACTCTTTCAATCCAGCATCATTGACTATAGAATATGGGCGAACATCTTGAACAACCCAATTGGTCAAAACTTCTGTGCATGCCTTTTTAGCTTCTTGGTTTGGCTCAACTAGTTCTTTGTTTTCACTTTTCATCAATAAATAGCACTTATGCTTATTTAAATTTGAAAGGGCGCTTTTGTTGTATTTATAAACATTTGTACATGTTTTACATGCAACAAAATTTAATATTTCTTCATCATTTTCATCTTTTGTTATTCCAAAACATTCCCATATTTTGCTTCGACCCCTTTTGTCACTAATTTTGTATGTTCCAGATTTAATATTTTCTTTTACATTTGAACTATTCATTTTAGTTTGTTTTTCTTTTCAAATTCCAATTAGCACACTATTTTATTTGTTCCACCACCTGTAACTACAAAATTCTTACGGTACCACAGTTATTTGAGAACAAAAAGCAAATACATTCCTCACTCATACTCAATACTACATTCAACTGTTTCTCTTTTGTGTGGTGTGGTGTGTTCCAACAAAAATAAACACACCACAACTGTTACACTCATTCTCTGATTTATACCCATGGTATATTGGTATGTATATGGTGTATTCGTTTTGTTATCACTTGCAGTTACACTGCTGCACGTGTTTAATTCGGGTTATAAATACATGAGAGAAAAACTTTAGTTAAGTTGAATATTTCAATGTTCAAAAATTCAACCTTAGATTCAATTGATTTACTTAGAAATCTTACACTAAGATTTTCTTTGCAATGTATTGCAACCCTTCCACCTCGTTTATTTGATATATAATTTCGGTACAGTTTGTAATTCGGTAAGTTGAAATGAGAGCTATTAACGTCTTCATTAAATCAGGTTTCTGAGATGCATACCATCCACAGAAGAATTCTCAAAAACGTATTTTATAAAATCCATCTTAAAATCATTAAGGCTTCTTGCATTAAAATGAATGATTTTGAGACTTAAGGGCTGTTTACTAAAAAAAAACTCAAAACAAAACAGAAATTTATTTTTGTTATAATTTTTTTCAATTTTCATTTTCCCCACTCTTTCATAGTACATATCATTTATCTGCAAAAATTGCATAATTTTGACACAAAACTCCATAAACAGTTTATATCATTAAAAATCATAGGCTACTACAACCCCCTTAATTTCTTGGGATACTGTACAAACATAAGTACACCATTAAAAGCAACTGTTTTATGGTCATCAACCTAAGACAACAACAACAGCTTTAAATTATACTATGTCAGCAAACAGACCAACGTTTATTACTGACCCACATTTATTAATAAGAAATTGTTCTTTTTGGCTGGTTAGCAATAATGTGCAATTAAGCAATAATTACACTATAGGTAAATTTCCAACTTTTGAAAAGACACACAAAAACGCCGAGACACCCCAACTTAATTTTTGGTCGTAGAATAAGGTAGCGTACTCAGTTTTTTCAAGGTAGGTCAAATTCTCGAGATATTCGCGATTGATATTTTGTCATTTTTAAACCCTTGTTTAAGCCATATTTTTTATTTATGTGTAGAAAAAGATATTGAAATATGTTTCGAAATTAAATTATTTATTGTTTTTTAATCGAAACATAACTCTTACAATGACAACCGTTAATTTTCAGATGTAAACAACTGATTTATGTAAATTTTTATACATTTTTTATATATTTTGAACAAAATGCGTGGTAAGTTTGGACTTAGCAAGGCTCTTTGATCCATAAGGTCTGTTGGGACCCGTGGTAGTCACAGCGAAAATATTCATACAACAGCTTTGATAAACGAAAATGTCTTGGGATAAAAAACTACCACCTGAACTACATCAAAACTGAACGCAGTTTCGGAACAAACTCGTAAAACATAATAATGCACAAATTCAGCGACATGTTTTCGACACTCAAAAAACCAATATCAGTTCAGTTACACATATTCGTTGATGCTTCTGAAAGGACTTTTGGACTTTTAAGACTCCTTTGTTCAAAATCAAGAGTTGCTCCTCTCAAAAGGCAAACCTTGCCGCGACTTGAGCTGTGCGTCGCACTGCTAAGTGCTCAACTAGCCGCAAGAATAAACAAAGATCTACATCTTAAAGTCGAGCCAACATTTCTTTGGACAGATTCTCAAATAGTAATATCATGGATCAATTCTTCTGCATCATCTTACCAAACTTTTGTGGCAAATTATCAAAAATTCAAGAACTGCCCGTTGCAAGTCAATGGCACCATGTTGAATGCCGTCACAATCCAGCCGATGTTCTATCCAGAGGACTATCATCAAAAGGACTGATATGATGCTACCTATGGTTTGACGGTCCTATATTTCTACTAGCAAAAAAACCATTGATATCTGTACCATTCTCAACATCTTCAACCGATGCGCCAATGTCAAATCATTTAGAAAAAAGGTAGAAATGTATAGCTGTCACAACACTAGTAAACGTCAGTGGACTTGAGGATATGATTTACAAAATAAATCATCGCAACTCATTCAAATTTCTTCAACGAGTGGTGGATTATATAATTCGTTTTACAAACAACTCAAAAGGAAAAATGAACATACCGCTTTTATCGTTCAGCTCATTAACTTCCAAAGAACTTAATGATGCATTCACAGCCATAATCAACACAATTCAGCTATCAGACTTCAGCAACGACCTAACACAGCTGCTAAGCCATAAGGATCTCTCCAAATCAAGCACACTTAGAGGCCTTGATCCTTTTGCAGACGGAAAAGGCATTTTTCGTGTTGGCGGACGTCTAGAATCATCAGAACTGCCATATAGTCCGAAACATTAGTGAGACTTATATTCAAAGGGATCCACGAAGAACAGAACCATTGTGGATCACAAACACTCCTCTCTATCATCAGACAGCAGTTCTGGCCAATAAAAGGGAAATCAACAGCACGTAACATCGTTCAAAGTTGTGTCCGCTATTCAAAAGCAAAAGCAAAACTAATGAATCAAATAATGGGTAATCTACCATCGGATAGAGTTACACCAGCACGACCATTTTTGAAAACAGGAGTTGACTACTGTGGACCTTTCTGGGTACACTACAAAATTGGAGGCAAGAGACCACATAAAGTATACATTGCTGTATTTTGTTGTTTTGCAACTTAGGCAGTTCATTTGGAGGTCGTCAGCGAATTGAAAACTGAAGGCTTGATAGCAGCACTTAAATGATTTATCGGCCGCCGAGGTCGGTGTAAAACTTTATACTCCGACAATGCCACAAATTTTGTGGGAGCTAAAAATCAACTCCAAGAGCTCAACGATGCAATTCACTCCAAGACAGCTCAAGACATTATTACTGGATCCTGTAGCGATAAGGGAATCAAGTTCAAGTTCATTCCTCCTAGAGCTCCTCATTTTGGCGGAATATGGGAGGCCACCGTGAAATCTGCAAAGTACCTCCTGCTTAGAAGTGTGTCTACCGCATCTCTCACTTATGACGAAGAGATAGTAGTCATTGAAATTGAAGCCATCCTAAATTCAAGACCAATCACTCCAATGTCTTGTGACCCCAAAGACATGACAGCCGTGACACCAGGTCATTTTTTGATTGGAGAGCCATTGGTACCTCTAGTCGACATAAACACTACCTCTTCGAAAACCACACTAACGACAAGATGGAAATGGATCTCTCAACTGAGACAAGACTTTTATTCAAGGTGCACCGCGTTGGTCCCGTTAATATATAAACGACTTCAATCTAGACAAAAGTGGAAAGAACAAAGCTAAAATATTAAAAATGATACTATGGTTATCATTAAAGAAGACAATGTACCACCACTTCAATGACTACTTGGAGGAGTGCAGCATGTATACAAGGGAGGCGACGGAATAGTTCAAGTGATCGATGTGAAAACTTCAAAAGGCGTGTGGAAACGACCAATTCATCGACCAATAGCTCCATTTCCGGTGGAAACTGTATCAACCAAGGATCAAACATCAACTACCCCAAAAACTCAACAAGAAGATGAAGCAGTTGAAGTTCCAAGCAAAAAAAGGAATTATTTTAACAACTCATTGCCCACGACGCTATTGTTATCACTTCTACTGCTGCCAATAATATCAGCAAATCCAATCAACATTATGAAATTTGAAAACAATCCTGAAATATATTTTGAACATATTGGTACAACAAATTTGGTAACTGCTGAGTGGAAAATCGTTGTATATTATGATTTACCTCCTTTCTGGATCGAAATTGAAGCTTTCATAAATGGAACAACAGCTCTTGAAAGGTTATGCAGCCAATCACTCCAAAATCCAAGCTGCACAGCCCTCATAAAACATTTTCTACACATACACGCAAAGTTAAAATCGGAAAACAAACTGTGGTCAAGACGACGCAATACTAGAGCCGCTTTAAATATTGTCGGAAATATTGCGAATACACTTTTTGTTGTTCTTGACTACGACTATGCTAAAGAACTGTCTAAAACAATCAACCAGATACAAAATAACGATCCTTTCTGTAGTGTGATGAAATTATCATCATAAAAAATAATCTGCCAACATCAAAACAATTATCAATAGAATAAGACGACCTGATTCGTTTCTACAAATTGATGACATCAGAAACAGGGCTGCCACACAGGAAAACATTTTTCTACCAAATTTCCAAAAAAAAAATTACCAATATGTAACAAAATTTACCATATTTTCCTTTTATGTAAAAATAAATAAAAGATATATATTTTCAATTTTTAAATAATATTAATATTTATTACACATTTAATTTATAAAAAAAAAATTACAATAAAAAAACGTTTAAATATTAAAATCATATTTTTATAATATCAAGTTTAACTACATGACATTGCCATTCAAACCAAACAAAAATTTATTAATAAAATTTTGTTTTAAATACTTTAATAGTTGAAAAGTATTTGCCTCTTTGTATTAAAAATACATAGGAACTAATTGCATAAGAGGCTTATTTTTTACTTCGCAAAGTTCTTTGGATAGTATAATGCTATCAATGATTCTAAAATGTAACTTCTTTCAAGGCTTTGTGTTCTTTAATGCAAATTCAGAAAACTTTCTGGCAGCGACACAAACTTAATAAAAATCTGTTAAATCCTTAAAACAGCTTTCTCCCATGCGGTTTTTTCAATCGGAATAATTTACTTCACTCGTGGAACATATGTATGTATTAAGGACTTCTGATTTCAAATCTGAAATAATTAAGGGCCGCTCTCATCTGGTTTAAAAGTTATAGGGGGCTCAACGTTGAAAAAGTGAGCTCGAAAAATTTGGTATTTTTTTATTTGTATACAAAACTAAGTATGGATGTTAAAAGAAATGAATGAAAAAGAAAAGAGAACTTAGAAATAAGTTTAGTTTTTAATTTAACTTTGAATTTTCAGCTTAATATATCAAAACTTAGAGCGATTTTTTATAAAAATATTTTTATTTCAATATAAAAGAAGGCAATGTTATTTCAGATATTTCCGTGGGATTTTTGAAACCAATACCCAACCACTTCCTACTTCCAGTGAAAATCAGGAAAAAATTTGTTTTACGTGAGATTTTTAATAAATTTCGCAAATTTTATTAACGGTATTTCAATTAAAATGTATCTTGTTAAATAGCTCTTCATGAGTATAATTTATAATAATTATAACATCTTGCATCTTACCGCAGTTTACCTAAAATTTGTTATTCATTATCATGCGTTAAGACGTTACTAAAAAAGGAAGTTCTTGTGAGACTAACACTCGAATTTAGAATATTTCAGCGAAATGGTCGATCGCAATTCAAAAGAACAAAAAAAATGCAAATTAAATAAGTTTTAAAAAAAGGCCAACAAAAGGTCATCTCAAATATCGTATTTTTAAAGTCACAGTTAACATTATTATTTGTTCAGACATTATGTGTCGGACGTTATTAAGCAATTAGGTACTTAAAAAATTATGTAATTTAGTAATTAAAAAACATATATAATATATTGACCTTTCCTTGCCTCAACCATTTTTTATTATCTTTAGCCAATATCTTCCATTTTACTAAAACAAAAAGTCTACGAAATATTTACTAAACATTTACGAAAAATAAAAACTACATTTGTGAAACAGTGCTGAAGATTTGATTACCATGGTACATGAATTTATGTATAAATTGCTTAAATTAATAGAATAAAAATTTTTCTCTTATTCAATATCACTAAATAATACGTTTTTAATAAGTTTTAATTTTTTGGTCACGGTTGACTTTTCTGTGGGTTTGCCTATATGTTAAAGGAATGCCTTCTGGGTATGAAAGTAGAAAGGATGGAGTTCAAGACTTTACACCTTCTTTTGGAATCACTTCTTTTGCTGGGTGTATGTGAGCTTTTTCGTAGCTTTCGAATGATGTTCACTAAAACTTAATTATATTATTTTTTGATTGCGAAAAATGCAGATTTCAGTCAGTTATTGCAGTATTAGCGATTAAAAAATACCCTTTTTTACAAAAAATTTCAAAAATTCCTTGTTTTATATTGAAATAAAAATGCGTTTCAAATATTTTTAACTAATGAACCATAAAACAAACTATTATGAAAAAAAAAATGTTGGATGCAAATTTTGTGTGGAATGCATATATTCATATTTATTTATT
>OY986437.1:131423896-131448896 GCA_963920525.1 Dichetophora obliterata
AGTAGATTTTCCAGAAAGGAATTCATGTTGGAAAGGAGACATTAAAGATTTAACGCTATGCGATAGTCGTGATGTAACAATTGCCTCTAAAAGTTTAGGCAAAGCGCTTAATTTTGCGATGCCACGGTAGTTATCAATTAAAGACCTATTTCCGGATTTATGCAGCGGAATGATAAATGAATGCTTCCAGGCTGCAGGAAAATAGCAGGATTTTAATGATAAAGTAAATAGTAAAGAGATTGGAGTTACTAATTCTTCACAGCAGTATTTTAATATACATTAAGGTATGTTATCAGGACCACTTTTATATGATGTTTTAATATTTTTTAAAAATGATAAGACTGTGTTTGTGTCAATTATTGGCAAATAAATATCCCCAGATTGAATATTAAAAGCATAACTTAAATAATCATCATTATCAGACTTAACAGAATTATACTTCATAAAAGAAGGATAGGAATCAATCTTACGTTTTGTGTTAACAAAGTTCCAGAAGGATTTAGCATCAGATTTGATGTTTAATTTTACTTTTGTTAAGTAGATTTTATAGGATTGTTTGCATAACTGTTGGTAACTGTATTTAATCGAGATATAGCATCCAAAATCGCATATGTTATGTGTTTTTTGATATTTTTTATAGTATTTAGATTTCAAGTTTCTCATTTTTCTTAATTCATTTGTATACCATACCGGACCCGATGTCAAAGAGGCTTTCCTTTGCAGAACAGCCTTAAGAAAACAATCATTGAGCGTTCTATTAAACGCATATACTGCATCATCAAGACTCTGAGAAGATAAACTTTTTGTATTAATATTTAGAATAGAATTCCAGTTTATATTAGACAAGTTATTCTTCAAAAGCACTTAGTTTGTTTTTTTAAAGTTAAACTCAATAGGCGGTTGAGAATCATAGTACTGCACAGATGGTTTTGGAAAATTTAAAATAATTTCTAATGTTGGATGATGAGAATCTTCGGGTGTAACCAGAGGATCTGATTTAGACATAGAAGCGATATTGTTGTCATCAAAAAACACCAGATCAAGCAAACGATTATTTTTGTTAAAGATGCAGTTAAGTTGGAACAGGCCTTGGATTGAGAGCTCGTTTAAAAAATAATTATCGGATGAACATTCAGACGAAGGTAAAAATATTCTAGGAATTTCAGAATAGCATTTCCAAGAAACGTTTGGCAGGTTTAAATCTCCAGTTATTAAATTATGATCATTAGATTGCAGTTTTGAGCAAACTTTACTAATAGAAGCCAAATGTTTGCTATAAACTTCTAAGGTAGAAAGGGGAGGAATATATGTCAGCAAACAGGCCAACGC
Organism: Dichetophora obliterata; assembly: GCA_963920525.1. Taxonomy (NCBI): domain Eukaryota; kingdom Metazoa; phylum Arthropoda; class Insecta; order Diptera; family Sciomyzidae; genus Dichetophora; species Dichetophora obliterata. The sequence continues at coordinate 131,425,226 of OY986437.1, forward strand.
ATACTCTTTAATTTATTACTGACCCACATTTGCAAATAAGAAGTTGTTCTTTTTGTCTAGTTAGCAATAATATACAATTCAGCAATTAAATTTGTTGTTCAATTTATTTCTGACCCACATTTATAAATAAGAAGTTTCTTCTTTTGCCTAGTTAGCAATAATTTACAATTCAGCAAAAGTTATTGAGCAATTAAATAATTCAATTCATCTTGCTAATTAAGCTTAATCTAACTTATATAAGAAACCGTTTAACAATAAAGTGAAATTGTTTTACTTAAACAATTCAGCAATAATAAACGTTGCTTTGTTGTATCCTCCGCTGAGGATACGCGTAAGTCCTATTCGTCGCCGAGTGACACTCTCCCTAAATTTTATTATAATATTAACCACCTCTTTGTTTGGTAGGCATGGTAGTTTATGCCATTCAGTAGGCAGCCGTGAGGTTGCCGCGATAGGTTTAAGTTAGTGGGGATTTTTAGTGGTTCCCATTTGTCCATTGTCTCCCTGTTCCTTTAATTGAAAACTCTTTAGTTAGCTTCCTTTTAATTGAAGACTTCACTTTATTTTCGAGCCACTCTCGTCACTCTATATTACTTTTACAACTCTCTTCTTTATTAGCAGAGATCAGATATTTATAACAAATCAGATCTCGCTTTCTTCTTCTTCATTTTCTTAACTTAGTTACAATTTTCCATTCTTGGGTGAGATTCCATTTGGCTCAATAACTTAACCTTAAAATAAAAACAACCTTAAAGTAAAATTCTTAACCTAGACAATCTCATTGTTATTATTTTAGATACACAAAATAGTATTCTTATTCTTATAAACAAAACAATTATTCATGCTTATTTGCATGCACATACATTTTTAATACTGCCGCTACTCTTCTAAAACAAACATACATACACTCATACTCGACCGCCCAGCCATGGGAACTTTGGCTCAAATTTCATAACCATGTTAGTCACAACAATAAAATATCAATTCAAATATTTACCTCGTGCTTAATGAGCCAAAGTCCAAAATTGCAACGGCTGCACTTTTGTAAAACAGTAGTCAAGTCATGTTAACAGAAACGCAGCTAAAATAACAAGCTGGCTTTCTTTATACGCATATTCGTTACTCAACTATTTAGTCGCTTATTAACCATGAGCTTGACTTTTGCATTGCAATGAATGCTGATTACTCACTTTCCATTGAGGCAGATTAGTGTTCATTGCAATCATAACTGTTTTAAGTTAATTATTAACGTTTGTGACTAATTAGTCACAACATTCCTCCCCCCTTTGACCAAGAAAATTTTTACCTCGAAGAGGTTGAAATTTTCGATGACTTTGCTCTTTGCGTATCGACTATGTTTGTATGCTTAATATATAACGTTTTCAATTACTTTTTTTTCTTCTTCTGTGAAACTGACTATAAACAAATTTTTTCTTATTCAGTTCTTGTGTACATTACATTACATTACATTAAATTACATAACATTACATGACAATATATTATCAGTTCCAAATTCAACTAATTTAAATTTTTATTTGTTATAAATACATTTTGTCCTGTACAGTTCTTGTGAATGTTTATGTTTTCGTTTTACTTTTGATATCTTAAGGCGAATTTACACATTTCATTAAAAACGATGATAGTGAACGTTGAACGATGACAGTGAATCAATTTTTAATTTACATTATTCAAAGTGTAAATTTGAAATTTGATGGATGATTCGGTGTTGAATGTCAAAATATATTCTCTGGCTGATTAATTTTATTGACGTTTAAAAAAATTAAGTAAATAAAAGCTATTCAGCAATTAAATAAAAAAAATATAAACTTTCTGCTTCAAATTATGTTAACACCTTTCAATTGTGTTTTAGTACGAATGACACATCAGTTCGGTTTGCTTTCACTTTCATCAAAAGTAGGAAGACCTTCACTTCTTTCACTGTTCAATGTGTATGACAATCATCTTCATTTTAAAGATGAAACTCAATTTACATTTTACAAATCAGATGATTCATCCAAAGTGAAGGATGATAGTGAATCGTGTAAATTCGCCTTTAAATAATTGTTAAATGTAAAATCTTATTTGAAAACCACTCAAATCTTACTAGTTCCCTATGTCTTGTATACATCGGTGACATCTGGTCCTCGTTGATTCATTCTGCTTATGCTTCACTAGGTATCTTTTATCTTTGTTCCGCTTCTGGTGCTTCTGCTACTCATGGTGACTCAATGGTTGTCTTTTCTAATTTCATGGTACCAAGTTGTGTAAACAGTCTTTAACTTTTTGTTTTCATATACCAGCATAAATTTAAGAAAAATGTTAAAAGTAACAAAATTTCAAACTATTCCGAAGTATGTAACATATTTGCACACTTTTGTTTCTGCGAAAATCATCTGATGAATGAATGAGCTGCGGCCAGTTATGAAATTATTATTTGCAATGCAACGTTTCCATGTCTGCGCTTTCTACACATCTTCAATTTGTTGTATTGTCTTAATGTTCGTCAAGAAACTTTGCAATCAGTTTCACAAATCCTTACTGCTTCGATGTAATTCTTTCAAACTCATATTCTCTTTCTTGTACTTCAAATAACGTTCACTAATGGATTTCCCTCTACTGGTTCAGACATAATTTGTATTCTTAATTTCCATTTTACATAATTTGTTTTTTTCTTTTTTCAACAAATTTTAAAATATTCGGTGACCATAACTTATAAGTTCGACCCTTAACGTATTATTTATTTTTTGAACATTTGTATTCTGTTTCTCCATATCTTAATACATTTTTCTGCTATCAAATTTATTAATTATTGATATTGTTTTTATCTTAACTTTACTTCACATTTACCTTGTTATCAACTCAACATACGACTTCAAGGATTTCAATTCCTTTTAATGTTCTTACTTCGTTAATTTTCTTTAAATTTATTTTTATTTTTCTTTCTATTTACATAATTTTTAACATACATATTTTCAATGAATCAATTGTATTTAACATTAACATATCATTGTTATTTATCTGTATTTTCCAATTTTGATATATTTCAATTTAATTTTTATTTTTTTATACTTTTATGCAAATCTTCATTTTTCTTGTCAATGTTTTTATGCGCAAGCGCATTTACATATAAATAAACAGTAAGAAATTTCAATATAGGCTTTTCTTTTGGTATGTTCTTTAAAACATTAATTTCAGATTTCTCCAATTCAATATCTGTAATTTATAACTTTACTTAATATTTTCCCGTAGTGAGAATTTAGTTTCCTTTATGTTTTGTTATTTATTTATTTTATTTTTTTGTTCTAATATTTACTGCTCCAATTTTAAAATTCTTTGTAAAGTCTTTGTAAAATTATTTTTCCTTTTATAATTTGTCTCTTTCATTATTTTTCCCCCTTTACTTTCTGTATCATTTTACTTATTATGTTTTATTGCGTCTTCATTGGACGTTTTCAAATTTCTTTATTTTCAATTAATTTGTTTTTTTTTAAAAATAACATTTAATTACTTTAATGACTATTTTAAATCCAAAACAAAATTTACAGAATTATTTAAAATAAAGTGGCACTATTTTGAGATCTACTAGTAGAATCCGCGGTACTAGAATTTAATCCTTGCGAGGGATTTCTGTAACAACGTTGTTCACTTTGAAGATGCCAACTAATTTGCCTGTAACTTTAAGTTTTCTCCGTTTCTTATTTTTCCTCCTGACATATCTTGGCTCTATAACTGTTTCATTTAAATAAGTTTTATTTTTTTTTTCATTTATATTCCTTTCTACTGTATCCTGATTACATAACCTTTTCTTAACTGTTCCTTCAGTAAGTCGTTTCCTCTACTCCATTTATTTCACATCGCCGTATTCTGGCCACAAATATGCTTTCTTATTCACTACTTTCCTAATTTCTTTCTTTGTAACATTTTTTATTTATTTTTTTTTTTTAAAATTCTGTTTTTTATGAATCATTTCTTTTTTTATACTTTTAATAAATCTTCTATATTACAACACTTATTTTATCCTCATAATTGTACTCCTAATATGTATCCTATACTACTTACTTTTTCACTTTACTTTCCGTTTTGTTTAAAATTCTAACACCTTAACTGTCTTTTTCTATTTCTAATTCCCATGAAACAATTTTAGTAAATGGTTATGAATTTTCTTTGCTTTCCCCTTTATCGAAATCTCGGTAGTAACTGGGGTTTTTATTGCTAAATCTCATACGGTCCTATCCATATTGGTGAAAATTTATTCTTCCTTGCTTGATTCTTCATTAGCACCCTGTCCCCAATTTTAAATTCTACTTCATTTAAAGTATTATCATAATAATTTTTAGATAATTCTTTTGCACGCTCCTGGTTCTGTCTTACCAGTTCGTGCGCTCTCTGAATTTGATATTTCATAACTTTTGAAGTATCTTCGGCATTATACACCGGACTACACTTTCGCCTTAAATTAGTTGGCATTTCTGAGTCAAACCCATATAATGTTTTGAATGGTGTTTGCTTTGTTGCCATATGCGGTGTGTTATTGTGAACGTGCATCGCGGGCGATAGCCACTGATCCCAATTTGACCCGTCTTCTTTTGCAAAACCTCTCAAATATTCTGCCAAAGGCCTATGACTTCTCTCTAGGGAACCATTTGCTTGTGGATGATACGGTGAAATATGTAACTTTTTAATACCTAACATTTTACATACATCTGAAAACACGCTTGAAATAAAATTTGAGCCGTTGTCTGTAATTAACACCCTTGGTGTATTGTGGCGTGTTATAATTTCGTTAAAAAATGCTTTCGATATCGTGCTTGCTTCGGCATCTGGTATCGCAACACATGCCATATACTTCGAAAAATCATCTTGAAACGTTAAAATGTATTTATTACCAGACACAGTCTCTGGCAATATGCCGACTATATCCATATAAACTTTGTCAAACGGGCGTGTTGGTGTGTCTGTCAATACCATAGGCATTTTGGTGAGTCTAGAACTTTTATTTACTTGACATTTATGGCATGCTCTTACATATTCCTTAATTTCTTTCTGCATTCCCTTCCACTTGTATTGTTGTCTTATTCTAAAGAATGTTCTTAGTGCTCCTTGATGACCTCCTAATGGCAAATCATGAAAATCCTTTAATATTCTCTCTACATCCTTTCTGTCTTTAAGAACCACTATATTTTTATTGTTTTGCTGTGCTATGTCGTCATCTGCCTTCGCTACTGACTCTGTGTTCTCTTCACTCTCCTTGGCTATTTCCATTTCTCTTGTCTTTGATCTTGTCTTAACCATATTAACCTCTTTGCTTATTAGCTCTGCCTTCTCCCCGTGTAAATCCTGAAAATAATTCTTCTGTGCTAACGTCTGTATTTTACTATTATATAAATTTGTTGCTTCTTTTAACCCTTGTTCCCAACTTGGAATCCTTCTATCTGACTTTATCAAGTATTCTGCTATATGTTCCCTAATGAAATGCGAGCTTTTGCTTTTCAAAGAACTTTCCGATAGTGTTCGGTCCTTTGTAATCTGGAAATCTCTGATTCCCAATCTTTTACAAACACTCGAAAATAATTTTAACGTGAAACTGGAATTGTTATCAGTTATTATTATTTCAGGAATATTATTATTCAATATGGCGTTTCCGATCGTGATTGCGTCCGCATTAGTTAAGGCAATACACTTCAAATATTTAGAGGACTCGTCTTGGAGTATCAAGATGTATTTATTCCCTAAACACGTTTCTGGTAGTATACCAACCAGATCAATATATTCATTTGTAAATGGCCTCTCCACTCTATTATCTTCTCTTGCTTTTGTACTAGTGCGACTTCTTCGCTTCCACGCGGTATTCTACTCAAGGCGTCGGCGTTTAAATTCTTTTTCCCTGGTTTATAAATTATTTCAAAATCATACTCTGACATTTTATGTCTAAACCTTGCTAATCTCGACGTTTGGTCCTTCAGATTCGCTATTCCTCTCAATGGTTAGTGATCTGTAGATATCTTCAACGGCCTTCCTAATAAATATGCTCTCAAATTTTTTGTCGCCCAAACAATTGCCAAAAACTCTTTTTCTATTGTCGAATACCTTTTCTCTGCGCTGTTTAATGACCTGCTTGCAAATGCAATTGGTCGATCTTCTCCTACCCTGTGACAATACTGCTCCTAATGCTTCACCACTCGCATCTGTAGTTAGTAAAAACGGCTTGCTAAAATCGGGATATGCCAAAATGGGTGATGAAGTCACCGCTTTCTTTATTTTTGCAAATGCTTCCTGACACTTATCTGACCATTGGAACTTACTGTCTTTCACTATTACTAATACTATATACTGGCATCACTATTTATAGCATAGTGATGCCATTTGTGTCATATTCTCTATGAACTTCCTGTAATAATTAGATAGTCCTAAAAATGCTTGAACCTCTTTCCTATTTCTTGGTATTGCAATACCTTTCACGCATTTTAATTTCTGTGGATCTGGTAGCGCCCCTAATTCCGAACATTTGTGTCCCAGGTATGCTATTTCTCTACGCAGAAACTGACACTTTTCCGTATTCAATATTAAGCAATTTTCCCTAAGTCTCTGGAATTCTTGTGCTAATTTTTCCCCATGTTGCTGTAAATTTTTGCCATAAATTACCACATCATCTAAATATACGAAACAATCTATTCCTTGTAATCCTGTCAATATATTATTCATCAATCGCTGGAAAGTCGCTGGAGCTCCGGTGAGTCCAAATGGCATTCTATTGAATTCATAATGACCAAATGCTGTACTAAATGCTGTTTTTTTTCTGTCTTCTTTACTCATGAGAACCTGATGGTACCCACTGGCCAAATCTAATGTTGAAAAATATCTACAGTGCCCTAATTGATCTAATATTTCATCAATCCTTGGTATTGGAAAAACTTGCTTAATTGTTGCGTCATTTACCTTTCTGAAATCTATGACTAATCTCCACTTTTTCTTACCATCGCTTCCTGCTTTCTTTGGTACTAACAGTAATCGCGAAATCCACGGTGATTTGCTCGGTCTAATAATGTCGTCTTCTAAGAGTTATTCTACCTGTTTTTGAATTTCTTCTCTATGTGTTTGAGGTAATTTATACTGTTTTTGATTTATTGGATTTGCTTGAACCTGAATGTCGTGTTTTATCACTGGAGTATATGTTAATTTATCTCCTTCTAATAGAAAAATATCATGGTATGCCGTTATTAAATTCTCGATTGCAGATCTTTCCTCTAAGTTCAAATTTTCATCTTGTTTAATTGTCTGTGTTAATTTATTAATCCTTTCTTTTACCTTACACTCGTTTACTCCATACATTGAGCCTGACTTCATTTTAAATGTGTTATAATTGGAAAATTTCGGTTTATAGTACCTCGGCAAGATAACATCCTCATTATTTGAATTCAATATTGATACAAACGCGGTATCGTTCTCTACCTACGTTAAACGTTCTCCTAAATAAACCCCTGGCACAATCTCCTGTTTATGTACAACTACCACCGGAATTTTAGTCTCTACTTTAATTCTTACTGTTCGTATGGTCCTAGCTTTTATTTTCATTTCCTCACTGTAATTAATTGAGCTTAACTCACTCATTTGTTTCAATGGTAATTTTATATTACCTCATGTGATGTCATTGGAAAAGACAATTGTCTTACTATAGATAAGGTTTTAACTAGTTAACAACTCATTTTTTATGTAAAGTAAAGTTCTAGTTGGGTTGTGACTAGTTTTTAACCAATCTAGTAATTATCGAATTAAAACTAGTTCATAGGTTCATAGTTTTTCAATAGTTCATAGGTTCAAAGAACATATATTTTTACAACAAAATATTAGCTAAAGGCTAAAGTTAAAGCTATTTGATGAAATACCATGTTTATGGTATACTACATGTTTTTAAATTAGTTTTTATATGTTTTAATTTGTTTATTATTAGTTTGTTTCAATGGGGTACCCAGCTCCAACTGGTTTTGGAACTGGTTGATTTTGATAATGTGTAGTATAGTTTGATTTTGGCTAGTTTTACAACTGGTTTAATGTGACTTGACAAAAACTAGTTGGGTTTAAACTACTTTTGCAACTAGTAAATCGTGACAAAATATAAACTAGTTTGTTTTGACTAGTATAAATACTACTCATGTTTTAATGCTGACTAGTCTTACACTGCAGGGTTACTGCATGAGACACATTCGTCGATAATTCCTTAACAAATCGGTCTTTTTTCGTTCATCGAAAACAGAAAGTTTTCAAACAGTGCACGAATTTGGAACTTTTATATGAGATTTTCGTCAACGAAATGTATAAACGAATCAGCATGTTTCGTTAAAGAAGAAGAAAAATTGTGCAGGATTCATTCAACCTTTCTTTCAGACTTCGACTACTGGGAACGCTTGTCTTGAAGGGATAAAGAATATTTATTGAAAGCAAAACATTGTTGTTATTTTACCGACAAACTTTCAATAATAGTTTGTTTACTAATTTACGTCGCTTTCAAGATTAACTTTCATGCAAATTTTAGCTCAGCTTACTTTAAAAATTTACTGTCATAAAACTTGCTACTGGCAATACTGATTGCTCCACAGTAGATAAAAGAAAACAATAAACTAAAAGGAACAAACAGCACAAAGAAGAACGCGCTACTAGAGAAGGTCAGAGAAGTATGGAAACAACAAAAATTCATGCAGCAGCTGACACTCGAGCTTTAAGCGAAGCATCCGAATGATCTCGTGGTCTGGAGGCTGCCTTTGCATCAATTCGCAATCGTGACAAAGTGTGCTTTGCAGCAATCGGTGTTTACGAACTCAAGCGGTATATATGCATTTTTTACTTGTGTGCGATTACGGCTGACGACGATTGTTACTCGAGTGGCAAAAACTGACGAATGGTCTCATGCAAATCTCTGGTACTCAGTATACTAACGGTAGATCTTATGTTGAATTGCATTCTTTTATCCCAGTGGTAAGAAAAATCATTACATAAGCTCCTATTTAGCTGGTAGCTGCCAGTCCTAGGTTTCTAATTAAAAATAATTAAATTTGTCCGAGCATGGCAGCATGGTAAGTTGAAAACAGAAGTCAAATCAAGGTCTTTTACAATGTACTCAACAGTCATTAAGGTTTTTACAAAGGTGAGAAAATAGGGGTTCAAAGCATACCATTTCTTTTTTTTTACTTTAAGCCAACATTCTTAAATAACCAGGAATAATCTTTAAATGTAGTCCGATTTCCTTTATTACACACTTTTTATGCTTTTTGATTATTTTGCGTAATCTAAAGTAATTGTAATTATTTTTTGATTATTAGTAATCGTTGAAAATAATTACTAAATAAATTGTTCACATAAAAATTACATAATCAATTAAGAATTATAAAATACAAATCTTTTTTAAATAAAATGTAATTGATTTCTAATCGTGATTGCAATTGAACAGCTATGGTTGGACGTTTAAAAAATGCAAGTCGTTTTATTAAAGCACATTTGTTTCATTTGAAACACCGAGAAAGTCTTACCAGCGGGATAAAATTATTGCATTTTTCGAAGCTATATCTAGCTTATTTTTTTAGCATTTTGGTTCTATCTTAGGTAAAACTAAAAGCATAGGCAGCTTCGCTGCGTTTGTTGATCACAATTTAAAAAGTTGCAAGCTGAGCAGACGTCTTTTTGTTTGTAAACGAGCGCTAACAAAAAAAAATAAAAAATAGTTCTGTCTTATAATATTGTGCCTTTTTATTTTGTGTGAAGATATTGTAAAAATCTATTTCTTAAAGGAGAGACCTATATTTTTTGTTAGTTTGGACATTGATCTTCGTAGTCGAAAAGTTTTTTGTTATAATTGACTTGTTAGAAAGAAATTTCGGTGGCTAATTTAAAATTGAGTGTTTTACCTTGAGTGGACCTTTAAATTTTTTCGATTGTAAAGAAAACATAAAATTTCTGTTGATATTAACCAACTAAAATGATAAAATTAACTTAATACTTGCTGTAGTTTTTCCTTTAACATCACATCTTGAATTTTTCATTTTACCTATAAATTGTTGCTTGTTTCAGAAATTTTCAATTTATAGGTAATTTCTTTAATATTATTCTCGAAATAAATATTGCTTCATACGGTTAGCTCCTGTTTTGTTATATAAATAAAAATATTTGCAATATCATCTAAGGATGGCGTCGAAAAGGTCAAGTGCATAAGCACACTAGGCAGCGGACAGTGACAGTCCGACGAAGAGGAAAAGCGAAGGGAAAAACCAATTTAGAAAGCCAGACTCAATTCCAAAAAAACATCTTCGTCAGAAGAAAAAGACTTCTGCATCATATGCATGGATGATTTGAGACCGAAATTCACAAATTAAAATTCGGTTGCATGCAATTAGTGCCGAAGGACCATGCACATCAAATGTGCCAACATGACCAAGAGCTATTTTACTTGCTAACATTGTGACTCGGATAAAGCCATTGACTGCGTTCGTGAAAAGACAAAAATATTGCTTTGATATATTATTTAAGCCATTAACTTTCAATAAAAGTTTTAAAAAAAAATGTTATCCTTCTACATTTATTTATTTTTCGACATTTTTTTAAATTTTCCGCAGTTGGTTCAATAATAGTTTCAAGGTAGCAAATTTTTTTTTACAAAAATTTCACCTTTTTATTAAAAATTAAAACAACAAAAGAAAGATCTGTTACCATAAAAAGTTGCCTAGTTATATGAAAGGATGACATTTAAAAACCGTGTTTAGTCTTCTTGAATAGAAAGTTATTTCAACTTATGCTTAGGGGGTCCACTCAAGGTGACATTCCCCTATGTATTTAAAATTTTCAATGGTTATTTTTAAGTGTGTCGATTTTTGAAAACACACAATCGAACAAATCTTTGCGAATCTTCATTTTGATTTTAGCAAAATAAAAAATGTATGTGTATTTAATAACATAAAATTGAGAGGTTAATAAAAAGTGGAATGAACATTGTGAACAGAGCATATAAACAAAATAAAATTACATTTGCGTACTGCACCTCTTATGATAAGGTGTTTATTTAAAAGACTTAAAACATGTATGTTGTCATGACTGACATACCAGAAAGCTTCTCATAAATTTTTAAAAAAAGAATGTCTATATATAAAAGCGGTGAAAAATAACGATTCATCTGACGATGAGGGAATTTTTGCAGAATTAGAGTTAAATGTCTAAGACTTGGTTTAAAATACTTTTTTTATATGATGTATATCATTTTATACATATGAAAAAGTGTTGGCAGCACTGATTCTGAGACACAAAATGAGAGAGAATAGCCTATGTGAAAATATCGTATGCCGTATGTGTTGAGTAACGAGTATGCAAACATAATTATAATGTATTGTATGCGATGCTGTCGAATGATACAGAATAATAATATTTATGTTCGTTTCCACACACATATACGCAACCGAACAAAAATTCATGCCATGTGAAGCGCATTAACACATCGTTCGGTTTATTTTCGTTCACTGGTTACAAGTCTTAAATCTTCCTTCTTTAAAAAAAATCGTAGAATTATACTAAATGCTTGTTGGATTATTATGCTTTTACATGAATATATCAACAGTCCATATTTATAAAGTAAAATATCTCTTCGTCCTAGAAGATTTTTTGAGTTACTCCATGCGAACTTTTGTAAAACTAATTATTTGCAAAATGAACCACTTAGATGCGCTTGTGGTAATTTTAATTATATACCTGATATTATATCCTTAATTAAATTCATGGAATCAATCCAACATAAAATTATAGGTTACCTGCAGTACCGTCACTGATTATGATCACGTTCTCTCAAACACATATCTGAAGTACCTGGTGATGTATGTAAAATTTACATTGTAAATACATTAATAGACTAATCTAAATGGATCCAAACCTGAAATGGATCATTTCTGGTGTATCTACATCTAAATAATCTGAATGGATGTAAACCTGTGGATCTTCAATTGACGTATATCTTCATGGTGAATGTGATATACGGTGATTGGCGGATGTACCGTAGTACCTTGGTACATTTAATTTATAATATATTAATACTAGCAAATACCCGCTGTTTCGCCTACGATAAAAATATGAAATACCATGTAAAAATTCGAAGTCTTAAAATTAGAGTATTTTTTTGTATCTTCCAATTCAAAATATGAAAATAATTGTGTTTGTTTAATAATGAAAAAATGGTAGATAAAAATAATAAAAAAATACTTTATTTAATTTTAATTACCTCCTTTAAACAGTAATTGATATGGTGACATAAAGTTTCTTGGCTTTTTCAGTATTTTGATTTTTTAATTAGTCCTACATAATAGGAATAGATTTTGAACATGAATGTATTCTTCTGAAGTTTTGAAAAATTTCCATTACTATGACATCAAACTTTTGGCTATATCTCGAAAACTGTAGATTTTCTCAGTACAACGCATTTTTTTATGAAAAGTCGCTTAAATTTTGAGATTATCAAACGAAATATCAACAAATTTTGTACCTTTTGTTTTGGCGGAGCTGTAATCGTTAACATTTAAAATCTCTGTTTTTTATGTTAAAATACACTTAATCAACAGTTCTTTTCTAAATTATAACTTTGGATGATAACAGCTCCGCTAAAAGAAAAGATACAAAATTTGTTGATATTTCGTTGGATTTCGCCTTATTCAATAAGAATCACCAGCCGCGGGAATTAATGCTATATCTGGGGCACCTTGTATATAATTCATGCAGCTTCAAATATAAAAATATAGGTGTCCCTATTTATTTTCACATGACTGTATGTTCATCAAATTTCCTTTTTCTGAAAGGTCAAATTAGTGAATTTTCTGAAATGAGGAATATTTTACCGTTACTTCACCAATTCAATGTTTTATATTGTTTTCACAAAACTTCTAAAATATTCAATTTGTATATTATAATAGGCCAAAAGGTTTATTTGTTTTTATTTATTTAGGATATACAATGTTGGAAAATAAGATATACACATCTTTTGAGAGCCTGATATATACAAAATAAATAACAATCAATCAAATAAAATTAAACAATGCTTATGTTAGATATTATTACAATTAAAAACAAAAAGAAAACAATTTAAAAGTATGAGAAAGAAACACAGTAGATAGAAATAGATTTTGAATAAACTAGATATATCTGTGCCGACAAGGAATAACCGCTAAAGTCGAGTTAACTCAAAGTTGAGTCAATGATGCAGATGTGTTCCACGCATACAGTTCCGTACACACACAAATTCGGGAGATTATAGCATGATTTCAGCTAAAATTATCACACAAAAAGCAAACTACCTCTCATACAACTTATATGGAGATCAACTGTGCCCAGATCGAGACCCAGACTGATGGTCTGACATAAGGTTAAATGAATTAACATGGCTATTTTATATCTGTTCCGCTATAAGACACTCACAGACCTTTCACAATGGGGACAACAAGCTTATTGGTCGAAAATAGCTGGGGTCACTGTCAGCCTTGTTTTTTGCAATCGGAATGATAGTATCTACTTTCTAGATTGTGGGATAACTTGCGGTAGTGAAACAGTGATTTATTATATGCGCAAGTGTGCTGAGCACATATGGTTGAATAAGTTTAAGAAATCGAATAGATAAACCGTCTTCCCCGGTGGCATTAGATTTAATTTTTATACAATTAATATATAATATAATAATATATTAAAATAGAAATCATGCGAGTGGGCCGCGTTACTGAAATCAAAATTGCATGGATTGGGTACATCAGATACAGAGCTAGAAATAAAATAGTCGTTAAGGGAATTAACATCAATCTAGCAAGGTTCGTACTGCTCTTTGCATACTCCAATACCTTTCAGATTAGGCCATAGATGCTTTGAAGGCAAAGAAGGACTTAATTTGGACAAAAAGTAATGTTTTTTAGAGAGCCTGACAGCACGGTTGGCTTTATTTCAGGCCTTTTTATACTACTCCCAGTTAAGTGCACTTGCTATAAGTTTGGTTTCGTTTTTTTAATTCCACTTTCACAGGATACGTTAAACACGGATATGCCATGTTAGTAACCCGGTGAGTACACAAAGGAACATGAGTATTAAAAAATAGCATAGTTCGTCATTAAAGAAAGCTAACTTTTCATCAATTGAATGAAGGTACCAACAGTCCGTCCAGTTTATAATAGGCAAATCATTTGATAATGAGAAATAGTAGATAGCTTTAAAATTGCGGTACGAGAAAAAGTTTCAGAGGAAGTTCTAGAGATGTTAATGTCCAATGTGCAGTAAATTAAATCATGATCCGATAAAAAAAGAGATTTGAATAAAGAGCAAAACAAGCGAAGCATCAGAAATAGCAAAAATATCTAATTAGCTAGGGCAAGCATTGGTTGCAAACCTTGTTGGCATGGTTGAGTTTAAAACATAAAGTCTTACTTCAGTTAATCTGTCTAGGAAATTCCGATATGCTATCATCTATAGCAAAGTTAGAGATAAAGGGATCCAGCCCATAAACCGCACCAAACAGTCACTCTTTGTGGGTGCATTGGTTTTTCGACAATCACTCTTGGATTATCATTCGCCCAAATACGGCAATTCTGCTTAATGACGAATTCATTGAGGTGAAAATATGCCTCATCACTGAAGATGATTTTCTTCGAAAATTGATCATCCACTCTTGCCATTTCTTGCCACCATTCTGACCATTGAAGACGCTTGAAATGGTCAAGAGGCTTTAGTTCTTGAGTCAATTGCACCTTGAAAGCGTGTAAATGCAAGTCTTTATGCATAAGGTTTATCAACGACGAGCGTGGGAGGTGCAATTGTTGGGCACGACGACAAGTTGAGGTGGACGGCTCTTCAGCCACACTATCGCGAACAGCAGCAATATTTTCTGCAGTACGAGCTGTACGAGCCGTTGTTTTGCACTGTTGATTTCACATCTCCTACAGACCCGGTTTGCTCAAATTTTTGCACGATTTTTCCGATTGTACGCACATTTGCACGATTAAATTAACCGAAAAAATCACGAAGTGCACAATATGCATTTTGATTTGAACGTCCATTTTCATAAAAAGCCTGAATAATTACGCGTTGCTCGATTGTGTATCTTTCCATGGTTCAAATTGAATTAGTCTGAAATTGAGAAATGTCAACTGAAATAAAGAAAAAAACTTGACGTTTAGGTGTGGTTCACATTCAACATCGGCCCTTAAAATTTAACCACCCTTTAGAAGTGAAAAGTAGTTCCAATCTGCAATTGTGATTCGGGTTAAAGGCGTGCACAGATATAACTGAATGCACCAGTTTGTATGCTTTCCTATTTTGAGTGAGTATAGATGAGTAAAATTTAGTTTCTGTTACGAGTTGGTATTGTTACTCTTTCTAACAGTTATGGTGTGGTGTGTATAGAGAGAAAGAGAGTAACATATTTGTTTGCATCTGTTTCTCCCAAACTGGTATAAACAGATATTGGTGGTAACACCATAAGTACTTATGGTATGTTGTTGATCAGAACGAGTTGTTGTTATTAAATTAGCTTTTAATAGAATAATTCCGGTGTAGGATCATTGAATTTTACTGAAAATAAAAAGTATTTAATAAACAGTAACAACTTTTTTATTTTATTTTTATTTAAAGTTTATTAATAACAAAATAACAATTCATTTTTAAAATAACATTTAAGAAGCTTTTAACATCAATCTTTGGATGAAAAACATAAACACAAGAATTCATATGAGTATTTAAATTGATTGAAACAAAAGTAGTGTTGGTCTTTGTAATCAATTTCAATTAAAATTAATATACAAAGTAAACTTAAACAAAATAATTCAGTCCTTTGAAGTTTAATTACATACATTAATTACATTAATTACATTGAATTTTACTGAAAATAAAAAGTATTTAATAAACAGTAACAACTTTTTTATTTTATTTCTTTGAGTTTATATTTATGAATAAAATTTCATTAAACGATTTGCTATTGCATCCTATTTTAGATCTTTTATCAGTTATTAAAGCCCTAGCAATGGAAAAAATCCTCTCAGACGGAGCACTTGAAGCCGGAATAGCCAAAATTCGGCAGCTTAATTTGTACAATAGTGGAAATTCATTTTTTCTGTCATTCCACCACTTTAAAAGATCAAAGTCATGTTGTAAGGACACTTTTGTATTTTTATATTTTATTATTTCGTTTTCAATCCTCAATTCGCTAGAATGAACTTCCTGGATTGGTTGAACGTACTTTTCAAACAATGAATATATTGTGGAGGTATTTGTAGGAATTGGTAAATCATCAGTATTGCTTTCATTTGAATAATGTAACAGCAATGATTTACACTTATTTATTACATCAGTTTGTTCATTTGAATCAAATTGAGTAAGCTGGTTAGCTGGTGGAAACAAAAATATTGCTAGTTTATGATATATTGTTATATGGCTGTCGACTAGAGAAATTAGCGTGTCATATAATTTTGTTTTAAATTCTTTGATAAAACTAGGTTCATTGTCATTTGTGGTGTTACACATCACTTTCAATTTATTTATATGAGGATGAACCAAATGCAACGTAGGATAGGAGCTTCCCTCAAGTTCTTTCGAAGCATCCATAAACGGTTTTAAAATAGATATCAAGAGATCTAAATGGTATTCTATTAAAATATTGTATTTTTCTGTTATTTTTTTTTCATTGAGGACTGTTTGAATTTCTGTAAAATTGTTTTTTATAGACAAAATTGTGGTATATACCGTATTCCATCTTGTGGGTGTGTAGCTTTTAAGTGATGAATTAAGATCTACATTTAAACCAGATTTCTTAAAAAACTTTACTAGTTTTGATGCTGTTGTTACTATTTCTTGAATCTGTGATGACCCTTTTATGCATTTTTCAATTGTGTTGTGAAGCAAATGATTTATGCAGTTGATGTTTTCATGTTCTGTTAAAGCTGATTTAATGTTACTTCCTCTGTCGGTAACAACAACAGTGACATCATTTAAGGAACAGTTAAATTCGCCAAGTAATGTAGCCAATTTTTCTTTTATTTTGATGCCTATCCATAATAAGAAATAAATAGGACGTTATATATTACATGTGTATAGAAAACAAATATGTATGCAACTTTATTTTGTAAATATTCATGTTACTCTTTTTAATAAGACTGTATTTTTACCTGTATTTGGAGATCCCTTCATTGATTTTACTCCTAAAAGCTTATTTTTGCACTCTCCATCCATAATAAAATGACATGTTAGGGCAAGATAGGAAATTTTTGAAAAATTCTCCGTCCACAAATCGCACGTGAGCGAGTATCCAATTTCCCGTATCGATGATATCTCTGAATGAAGCTTGTTGAATTGTATTATATAACTATTTTCCACATTTCGAGAAATTGTAGTAGGATGTGGGATCAATGCATCAACGTTTAGGTTACTCCCGAATTTAATTCCAAATGACAGAAGTAACTTCGAATACTCTTTCAATCCAGCATC
Organism: Dichetophora obliterata; assembly: GCA_963920525.1. Classification (NCBI taxonomy): domain Eukaryota; kingdom Metazoa; phylum Arthropoda; class Insecta; order Diptera; family Sciomyzidae; genus Dichetophora; species Dichetophora obliterata. The sequence goes on from OY986437.1 coordinate 131,442,701, forward strand.
ATTGACTATAGAATATGGGCGAACATCTTGAACAACCCAATTGGTCAAAACTTCTGTGCATGCCTTTTTAGCTTCTTGGTTTGGCTCAACTAGTTCTTTGTTTTCACTTTTCATCAATAAATAGCACTTATGCTTATTTAAATTTGAAAGGGCGCTTTTGTTGTATTTATAAACATTTGTACATGTTTTACATGCAACAAAATTTAATATTTCTTCATCATTTTCATCTTTTGTTATTCCAAAACATTCCCATATTTTGCTTCGACCCCTTTTGTCACTAATTTTGTATGTTCCAGATTTAATATTTTCTTTTACATTTGAACTATTCATTTTAGTTTGTTTTTCTTTTCAAATTCCAATTAGCACACTATTTTATTTGTTCCACCACCTGTAACTACAAAATTCTTACGGTACCACAGTTATTTGAGAACAAAAAGCAAATACATTCCTCACTCATACTCAATACTACATTCAACTGTTTCTCTTTTGTGTGGTGTGGTGTGTTCCAACAAAAATAAACACACCACAACTGTTACACTCATTCTCTGATTTATACCCATGGTATATTGGTATGTATATGGTGTATTCGTTTTGTTATCACTTGCAGTTACACTGCTGCACGTGTTTAATTCGGGTTATAAATACATGAGAGAAAAACTTTAGTTAAGTTGAATATTTCAATGTTCAAAAATTCAACCTTAGATTCAATTGATTTACTTAGAAATCTTACACTAAGATTTTCTTTGCAATGTATTGCAACCCTTCCACCTCGTTTATTTGATATATAATTTCGGTACAGTTTGTAATTCGGTAAGTTGAAATGAGAGCTATTAACGTCTTCATTAAATCAGGTTTCTGAGATGCATACCATCCACAGAAGAATTCTCAAAAACGTATTTTATAAAATCCATCTTAAAATCATTAAGGCTTCTTGCATTAAAATGAATGATTTTGAGACTTAAGGGCTGTTTACTAAAAAAAAACTCAAAACAAAACAGAAATTTATTTTTGTTATAATTTTTTTCAATTTTCATTTTCCCCACTCTTTCATAGTACATATCATTTATCTGCAAAAATTGCATAATTTTGACACAAAACTCCATAAACAGTTTATATCATTAAAAATCATAGGCTACTACAACCCCCTTAATTTCTTGGGATACTGTACAAACATAAGTACACCATTAAAAGCAACTGTTTTATGGTCATCAACCTAAGACAACAACAACAGCTTTAAATTATACTATGTCAGCAAACAGACCAACGTTTATTACTGACCCACATTTATTAATAAGAAATTGTTCTTTTTGGCTGGTTAGCAATAATGTGCAATTAAGCAATAATTACACTATAGGTAAATTTCCAACTTTTGAAAAGACACACAAAAACGCCGAGACACCCCAACTTAATTTTTGGTCGTAGAATAAGGTAGCGTACTCAGTTTTTTCAAGGTAGGTCAAATTCTCGAGATATTCGCGATTGATATTTTGTCATTTTTAAACCCTTGTTTAAGCCATATTTTTTATTTATGTGTAGAAAAAGATATTGAAATATGTTTCGAAATTAAATTATTTATTGTTTTTTAATCGAAACATAACTCTTACAATGACAACCGTTAATTTTCAGATGTAAACAACTGATTTATGTAAATTTTTATACATTTTTTATATATTTTGAACAAAATGCGTGGTAAGTTTGGACTTAGCAAGGCTCTTTGATCCATAAGGTCTGTTGGGACCCGTGGTAGTCACAGCGAAAATATTCATACAACAGCTTTGATAAACGAAAATGTCTTGGGATAAAAAACTACCACCTGAACTACATCAAAACTGAACGCAGTTTCGGAACAAACTCGTAAAACATAATAATGCACAAATTCAGCGACATGTTTTCGACACTCAAAAAACCAATATCAGTTCAGTTACACATATTCGTTGATGCTTCTGAAAGGACTTTTGGACTTTTAAGACTCCTTTGTTCAAAATCAAGAGTTGCTCCTCTCAAAAGGCAAACCTTGCCGCGACTTGAGCTGTGCGTCGCACTGCTAAGTGCTCAACTAGCCGCAAGAATAAACAAAGATCTACATCTTAAAGTCGAGCCAACATTTCTTTGGACAGATTCTCAAATAGTAATATCATGGATCAATTCTTCTGCATCATCTTACCAAACTTTTGTGGCAAATTATCAAAAATTCAAGAACTGCCCGTTGCAAGTCAATGGCACCATGTTGAATGCCGTCACAATCCAGCCGATGTTCTATCCAGAGGACTATCATCAAAAGGACTGATATGATGCTACCTATGGTTTGACGGTCCTATATTTCTACTAGCAAAAAAACCATTGATATCTGTACCATTCTCAACATCTTCAACCGATGCGCCAATGTCAAATCATTTAGAAAAAAGGTAGAAATGTATAGCTGTCACAACACTAGTAAACGTCAGTGGACTTGAGGATATGATTTACAAAATAAATCATCGCAACTCATTCAAATTTCTTCAACGAGTGGTGGATTATATAATTCGTTTTACAAACAACTCAAAAGGAAAAATGAACATACCGCTTTTATCGTTCAGCTCATTAACTTCCAAAGAACTTAATGATGCATTCACAGCCATAATCAACACAATTCAGCTATCAGACTTCAGCAACGACCTAACACAGCTGCTAAGCCATAAGGATCTCTCCAAATCAAGCACACTTAGAGGCCTTGATCCTTTTGCAGACGGAAAAGGCATTTTTCGTGTTGGCGGACGTCTAGAATCATCAGAACTGCCATATAGTCCGAAACATTAGTGAGACTTATATTCAAAGGGATCCACGAAGAACAGAACCATTGTGGATCACAAACACTCCTCTCTATCATCAGACAGCAGTTCTGGCCAATAAAAGGGAAATCAACAGCACGTAACATCGTTCAAAGTTGTGTCCGCTATTCAAAAGCAAAAGCAAAACTAATGAATCAAATAATGGGTAATCTACCATCGGATAGAGTTACACCAGCACGACCATTTTTGAAAACAGGAGTTGACTACTGTGGACCTTTCTGGGTACACTACAAAATTGGAGGCAAGAGACCACATAAAGTATACATTGCTGTATTTTGTTGTTTTGCAACTTAGGCAGTTCATTTGGAGGTCGTCAGCGAATTGAAAACTGAAGGCTTGATAGCAGCACTTAAATGATTTATCGGCCGCCGAGGTCGGTGTAAAACTTTATACTCCGACAATGCCACAAATTTTGTGGGAGCTAAAAATCAACTCCAAGAGCTCAACGATGCAATTCACTCCAAGACAGCTCAAGACATTATTACTGGATCCTGTAGCGATAAGGGAATCAAGTTCAAGTTCATTCCTCCTAGAGCTCCTCATTTTGGCGGAATATGGGAGGCCACCGTGAAATCTGCAAAGTACCTCCTGCTTAGAAGTGTGTCTACCGCATCTCTCACTTATGACGAAGAGATAGTAGTCATTGAAATTGAAGCCATCCTAAATTCAAGACCAATCACTCCAATGTCTTGTGACCCCAAAGACATGACAGCCGTGACACCAGGTCATTTTTTGATTGGAGAGCCATTGGTACCTCTAGTCGACATAAACACTACCTCTTCGAAAACCACACTAACGACAAGATGGAAATGGATCTCTCAACTGAGACAAGACTTTTATTCAAGGTGCACCGCGTTGGTCCCGTTAATATATAAACGACTTCAATCTAGACAAAAGTGGAAAGAACAAAGCTAAAATATTAAAAATGATACTATGGTTATCATTAAAGAAGACAATGTACCACCACTTCAATGACTACTTGGAGGAGTGCAGCATGTATACAAGGGAGGCGACGGAATAGTTCAAGTGATCGATGTGAAAACTTCAAAAGGCGTGTGGAAACGACCAATTCATCGACCAATAGCTCCATTTCCGGTGGAAACTGTATCAACCAAGGATCAAACATCAACTACCCCAAAAACTCAACAAGAAGATGAAGCAGTTGAAGTTCCAAGCAAAAAAAGGAATTATTTTAACAACTCATTGCCCACGACGCTATTGTTATCACTTCTACTGCTGCCAATAATATCAGCAAATCCAATCAACATTATGAAATTTGAAAACAATCCTGAAATATATTTTGAACATATTGGTACAACAAATTTGGTAACTGCTGAGTGGAAAATCGTTGTATATTATGATTTACCTCCTTTCTGGATCGAAATTGAAGCTTTCATAAATGGAACAACAGCTCTTGAAAGGTTATGCAGCCAATCACTCCAAAATCCAAGCTGCACAGCCCTCATAAAACATTTTCTACACATACACGCAAAGTTAAAATCGGAAAACAAACTGTGGTCAAGACGACGCAATACTAGAGCCGCTTTAAATATTGTCGGAAATATTGCGAATACACTTTTTGTTGTTCTTGACTACGACTATGCTAAAGAACTGTCTAAAACAATCAACCAGATACAAAATAACGATCCTTTCTGTAGTGTGATGAAATTATCATCATAAAAAATAATCTGCCAACATCAAAACAATTATCAATAGAATAAGACGACCTGATTCGTTTCTACAAATTGATGACATCAGAAACAGGGCTGCCACACAGGAAAACATTTTTCTACCAAATTTCCAAAAAAAAAATTACCAATATGTAACAAAATTTACCATATTTTCCTTTTATGTAAAAATAAATAAAAGATATATATTTTCAATTTTTAAATAATATTAATATTTATTACACATTTAATTTATAAAAAAAAAATTACAATAAAAAAACGTTTAAATATTAAAATCATATTTTTATAATATCAAGTTTAACTACATGACATTGCCATTCAAACCAAACAAAAATTTATTAATAAAATTTTGTTTTAAATACTTTAATAGTTGAAAAGTATTTGCCTCTTTGTATTAAAAATACATAGGAACTAATTGCATAAGAGGCTTATTTTTTACTTCGCAAAGTTCTTTGGATAGTATAATGCTATCAATGATTCTAAAATGTAACTTCTTTCAAGGCTTTGTGTTCTTTAATGCAAATTCAGAAAACTTTCTGGCAGCGACACAAACTTAATAAAAATCTGTTAAATCCTTAAAACAGCTTTCTCCCATGCGGTTTTTTCAATCGGAATAATTTACTTCACTCGTGGAACATATGTATGTATTAAGGACTTCTGATTTCAAATCTGAAATAATTAAGGGCCGCTCTCATCTGGTTTAAAAGTTATAGGGGGCTCAACGTTGAAAAAGTGAGCTCGAAAAATTTGGTATTTTTTTATTTGTATACAAAACTAAGTATGGATGTTAAAAGAAATGAATGAAAAAGAAAAGAGAACTTAGAAATAAGTTTAGTTTTTAATTTAACTTTGAATTTTCAGCTTAATATATCAAAACTTAGAGCGATTTTTTATAAAAATATTTTTATTTCAATATAAAAGAAGGCAATGTTATTTCAGATATTTCCGTGGGATTTTTGAAACCAATACCCAACCACTTCCTACTTCCAGTGAAAATCAGGAAAAAATTTGTTTTACGTGAGATTTTTAATAAATTTCGCAAATTTTATTAACGGTATTTCAATTAAAATGTATCTTGTTAAATAGCTCTTCATGAGTATAATTTATAATAATTATAACATCTTGCATCTTACCGCAGTTTACCTAAAATTTGTTATTCATTATCATGCGTTAAGACGTTACTAAAAAAGGAAGTTCTTGTGAGACTAACACTCGAATTTAGAATATTTCAGCGAAATGGTCGATCGCAATTCAAAAGAACAAAAAAAATGCAAATTAAATAAGTTTTAAAAAAAGGCCAACAAAAGGTCATCTCAAATATCGTATTTTTAAAGTCACAGTTAACATTATTATTTGTTCAGACATTATGTGTCGGACGTTATTAAGCAATTAGGTACTTAAAAAATTATGTAATTTAGTAATTAAAAAACATATATAATATATTGACCTTTCCTTGCCTCAACCATTTTTTATTATCTTTAGCCAATATCTTCCATTTTACTAAAACAAAAAGTCTACGAAATATTTACTAAACATTTACGAAAAATAAAAACTACATTTGTGAAACAGTGCTGAAGATTTGATTACCATGGTACATGAATTTATGTATAAATTGCTTAAATTAATAGAATAAAAATTTTTCTCTTATTCAATATCACTAAATAATACGTTTTTAATAAG